>JAHZNC010006350.1:0-21963 GCA_027744095.1 Zhuqinia jingwanae
ATTTTGTATTGTTCTACGCACTGCCTCTGTTGTTCTGATGTAATATTTGTCCCATAATGATTCTTTTGTTGATTGTGATAGTATACCCATCACTCTCTGGAACTGTACATCTAAGCTATTACACATTACAAATTTTTATTTAACCTTACATTTTTATTGTAATAACTTCCATAAATCACACGCATCTGGAATTATGAATTTTAGTTGATTTTGTTATTGATCTAACTCATGCAACATTAGTTGTATGGTGCTTTGCAGTAAGTCTATAGCTCTGGAGTAGTATAAAGAATCATGGTATCATTGAAATAAAATTCATTATTTATATCTGTTGCTATGTATCCTTTACTAATTTCATAAGAATCATAAGCACTAGGCTTTGTTTCTGTATGGTAATCATAATACTGAAACTTACCTTCTTTATTGAAAAAGCCAAATTGATCAATTAATGTAGCCACTTTCCTACTTTTTCCTTTGTTTGTTAATTCAACTACATCAGCTGAGTAGTGATCTGGAGAATCTGGATTCATAACTCCTTCTTTAATAGAAAATGATGGCTGATGGCTAAGCAATTTACAGAATTTTGGATTATATTCTTTTTTCATAAAATTTAAACTTATGCGCCGATATTCATCTGGAACACTTGAATATTGTGGATCATACTTTTTATATTCAAAAAACTCATTACCTAAAAAATTACAAAACGTTAATTGATAATCATCGTTACTACTGGACTTGGTAACTTTAAGGCAATGAAAATCTTTAGGAATTTTCACCTCTTCTTTTGTAATATGATTACGTATGACAAGCTCACCACTGAGCATGTAATAGCCAATTTTTGGTAAAGTAGCTACAGGTTTACCGTTCAACACAATGCTTGCTTCATAGTTACCATCTGGCAGCTCATCTCCTTGCTGCAAAGTAAAACTCTGTTTAGAATCAGTAACAAGCTGAACTGCAACATCTTCAAGTTTTGCATCTCTTCCGTTCTCGCCTGGTAGACCGTCTTTACCTGTAGCACCCTGTGGACCTTGTGCATTTCCAGGATTAGTTCTTAACTCCTCTGCAACTTGCGTTTGCAATTCTGACTTTTGTGCCACTGCTGTTGATAGTTCATCTAGATTGGAACCAGTAACAAGCTGAGCTGCAACATCTTCAGGGTTTACATTTTGACCTGGTTGTCCAGTGTCACCTTTCTCACCTTTGGGTCCTGCTGGACCAGGATCACCTTTTGGACCTTTTGCTGCTCCAGGATTTGCTCTTAATTCTACTGCTACTCCTTGCTGTAAAGCTGAATCATTTTTCAATCTGTTTACAATTTCTAAATGGTTAGCATCTTCACCTTTTGGTCCTGTCTCTCCTTGAGGACCTATTGGTCCAATCTCTCCCTGGGACCCTTGTGGCCCATCTTCACCCCTTGATCCGACTAGTCCTTGAGACCCAGTATCACCTTTTGGACCTTGAGGTCCAATTGGCCCGGCTTCTCCTTTTTCTCCTGGAAGACCCTTTGCATTTCCGGGATTAGTTCTTAACTGCGCTGCAACTTGCGTTTGCAATTCTGACTCTTTTGCCACTTCCGCAGATAGTATATTTAGATTAGGACTAGTAACAAGCTGAGCTGCAACATCTTCAGGGTTTACATTCTGACCTGCTGGACCATCTCTTCCATTTTGACCAGCTGGGCCAGTTTTACCTTTCTCACCTTTGGGTCCTACTGGACCAGGATCACCTTGAGGACCTCTTGCTGCTCCAGGATTTGCTCTTAGTTCTACTGCTACTCCTTGCTGTAAAGCTGAATCATTTTTCAATCTGTTTACAATTTCTAAATGGTTAGCATCTTCACCTTTTGGTCCTGTCTCTCCTTGAAGACCTATTGGTCCCTGGAGCCCTTGCCTTCCGTTATCACCTCTTACTTCTTGTTTAAATCCAGCATCCTGTTTCAATCTATTTACAACTTCAAGAGGATCAGCATCTTTACCTTTTGGTCCTTTTGCATTTCCAGGGTCTATTCTTAATTGTGCTGCTACTCCTTGCTGTAAGTTCGGATCGCTTGCTAAGATTCCTTTGCCTTGATGTTTCTCTTCCAGTATCGCTTGCGCTATTTCAGCTTTTTTAGTCTCCAAAAAGTTATCAGCAATACTTTTAACTGTTGTGCTTGCTGGATTTCTCCTATTGAGTTCGGCATACTCAAGCAATTTCGCTACTAATTTTTCCTGATCGATTTCTTGCCTCACAAATGGTAAAGCGCTGTCAACATTACCTAAATTACTATGCAGAAGAAGGTACTTTGCAAGTGCCCACTCACTCACTTTATTTCTCACAAGTGTTTCAGCTCCTTCCGGAGTTATGTTGCTTTTATTAACAAGTAATTCAGCTAGTTTTTCTGCAAATTTCTCATACTTTTTAAAGGCTTCAGGATCAGGGTTATTTTCTCTTGTCGCAGCACTTGTTATTTCTCTCACAGTCCTGTCTACAATGCTTTTTGCTTCCGCTGGAGTAAATTTATTTGTTATTCCTTCAATAAGCTTTTTTCCAATGTCTTGCTCGTTCAATAGCTTAATTAGCTTATATATAGTCTCCTCTGCTAGAATATCACATGCTTGTCCATCACAAACTATATAATTCTTCATAACTTGAAATATTTCTGTATTAGACTTGAGAATTGAGAGTACTTTTTTATACTCATTTTGACTTTTTAATTTCGCTAATACTTTATCAGAATCTTCTCTAAGCAGGACAGCTAAATTTTTGCTTACATTCCCATTGCTTTCTTCATCAGCGTTAGCAATTTCGTGAAAAACAGCAGGATCAATCTGACCATGGCCAATGCTGTCTATCGGAATTTGATACAAAAAATTACTGCTACGAATAAGCTTTTGACAATTACCATTCTCATCTGATATACAACCAACATATCCAATTCCTTCTCGTTTTATTGTGAAGTAACCGTCTTTTAATATCTCATTGTTTAAGTCATTGAAGTTGATAAAGTTTAATATTCCTTTTTTACCATCACAGGAAAGTTCTAATGCAAAATTTTGCCTATCCCCCTGTATATCTTTAACTGAAATTATGCAAACATTGCTTGAGTCAAGTAAGGTTATAATATCATTTCTATCCTGACCAATAATGCTTTCCTTGTTGACTATAATGCCAGCAGTTAAGGGATTGTTCTCTGATCTTGTCCATGGCTCGTATTTAATTATGTAGTTTTCACCAACTTTTGTTAGTATTAAATCCTCTGGAGTTGGGATATTTTTTTCCCTACCATTGTAAATAAGCTTTTTACTATTTTCATGTGAGTAATACGAGTAATAGGATAGTGGTAGCTCAATTAAGCCACCAGCTACCTTTCCTTGATTAACTTTAAAAACAAAAGTGTCCGTCATTTGCTTTTAAAAATGTTATAGTTTCTTAAATAACAGAAACAGAATCAGTGATTGATAAAGTAAGTTCACTATTCTCGTATTCAGATTCTGGTTCTTCCCAAATTGCTTCCCTTCTAGAACGAGATGAACATCCTGAGAGCGATGGATTCATTGCACAAGCCGCTTCTTTCGCATTCTCTGCAAAAGCTGCTGCATTACTTGATGAGGCCTCTGCTTTTGTACTATGCTTTCTAGATTCAGCAGCTGCAGTCTGTGAGCTCTGTGCATGCTCTCCAGCTTTATCGGCTGCAGTCTCTGACCTCTTTGCATGTTCTTCAGATACATCAGCTGCAGTTTTTGACCTTTCTGCATGCAATTGAGATTGATCGGCTGCATCTTTTGAACTTTCTGCATTCCTTGCAGATTCCGCAACTGCATTCTCAGCTATACTTTTTAACTCAAGAATCTTACTCTCCTCACCTTCCATTTTTTGTTCAATCGCTTGAACCCGCTCTCCATACTCTTGAATATTTTTATTATTTATTTCCAGTCTATCAATAACCCACGGTGTTACGATAGTTGATATTGGATGACTAGCATCTGACTTTTCTGCATCAAGTACTGCTTGCCCTAATTGAGTTATTTTATCTCGACCTGTAAGTAGCTCAGTTGCAACTTCTGCCGGATTTGCACCTTGCCCTGGAGCTCCTCGTGGACCTGCTGGACCTTGTATACTAGTTTTAAAAGCCGAATCACCCTTGAGATCGTTTTTTACCCAATCTTTTACATACCTTGAAAAGCTCCTTTGTGAATCACTTTCATCTGCACTAATTACTGCTCTTCCTAAATCAGAGGCTTTTGTGGTAATTAGTTTATTTGCAACTTCCGTAGGACTTGCATCTCTTCCCTTAGCTCCATCTGCGCCTTGAGAACCTTTTTCACCCTTTACACTATATCTAAATACTCGGTCATCTTTAAGTAAATCTTTCACATTCGTTCTGAAGTTGGAATTATTTGCAACAGCAGTTTGTAAAACTGGTTGATTTGCAACTTCATCAGCAGTTGGACTTTTGCCATCTTGACCTGGAATTCCTCGCGGACCTTGTCTTCCTTGTGCTCCTTCAGGACCTGTATCACCCTTTATATTGTCTATAAAATTTGAATCATGTTTTAAATTTTCTGTAACTTTAGTAGCCAGTGTTTTTGGAGTGCGAGTAAGGTCTCCTGAATCTATCATCTTATGTTGATATACTCTATCAAAAAAGTCGCTCTTGTCTATAAGACTATCAGCAATTCCCTTCTGCAAATCCTGGTTACTTGCTAAGACTCCTTTACCTCGATGATCCTGCACCTCCAGTACTGCCCTTCCCAGCTCAGCCTTTTTTTCAGTAACTAGTTTTTCTACAACTTCACTAAGATTTACATCTCTTCCATCAGCTCTATCATTTTGTCCTAGAGCGCCTCTTACTTCCTCTTTAAAACTTGAATCAAGTTTCAGCGTATTCGTAACTTCATCAGATAATTTCTTTCCACTTCTATCTGTTGCACTTAAAACTGCTCTTCCTAATTGAACTGCTTTTTGATTAACTAATAAATCAGCAACTTGTGATATATTTGGGCCACCATTACCTTGCGGACCTCTTGCATTTCCAGGGTTAACTCTCAACTGATCTGCAACTTTTGTTTGCAAAACTTGGCTTTGTGCCAAATTTGATGATAATGCATTCGATAGCATGTTTAGATTAGAACCAGTAACAAGCTGAGTTGCAATTTCACTAGGATTTATATCTCTTCCACTATCGCTTACTACCTTTTCTTTAATTACCTCAATTAGAGTCTTCGGAGCATCATTAAGATCTATACTTGGATCGAGCATCGCATTATGCCGGAATTCCTCTGTTAAAGCTACTTTGTTAGGAGATAGTAGCGCATATGCAACCCCATTTGGAAATTCCGGCTTATTTGCTATTGTTTCTGATAGTGAATACAAATGGTCAGTAACAAGCTTAGTTGCAACTTCATTGTGCAGTTCTGGATTATTTGCTATTGTTGTTGATAATATATTCAAATTAAAATCAGCAGTACGCTGATTTCCAAAATTCTCAAGTTCTGCGTTCTCTTTTTCTTGTAAATACTTATTTATAAATCCTTCAAATTTTTCCAGCAATTTTTGTATGTTATAATCAGACTCCAGCGCTCTAAGTAAGTAAGGGTCTTTTATTTTGACATCATTCAAGCGTAGTTCCAAATCATCCGTTTTATTCCCATCTTTATCTGAAAAATAAAACTTATAATTATTTTCTTTGTCTCGTGTAACTGTCATATAGTACACAGAATCTGCAGATCTTTCTATTGTACGAATATCTCCAAAATCACTACACTTTATTTTCCCATCATTTTTATCATAAGCACAAGCCTTGCTCGGAAGATCAATCTTTGGGCAAGATGGGCAATCTTTTGCTTGCGCTGTGAGTACTTTGTCTTTTCCTGGGTTTTCACAGTTGTCAATAACACCAAAATTGAGGTCAACAAAATCAAATTCAGTGTTTTTAGTGATTTGAACTTTATGATCCCTTGCTAATCCTGGTATTGCTTCTCCTTCTTTTATTTCAAATACTGACTTGCCAGCTTCATTAATGATATTATGCTCATCAATACCATCGCGATATTTTGTAGCTTTCGAATTTAGTGATAACTTCTCTTGAGCACTTATTTCAGTTTTTGTAGGACGATAGGGCTTATTCATGTCTAATACATGTATTTGATGATATTGTTTCGGTAAGATCTCTGGTTCATCTCTCTCAATATCATCAGGATCGCTTATATCTAAATCTTGTGTTTCATAATAAGAATCAGAACACTTTGCAGAATTCCAGAATGCCATAGTAGGAATCTTACCGACAGTTTCGTGGTCTTTCATTATGTATACTGTTGACTGACCTTTCGTTAAAAAAATCTCAAAGGTATAGTGAAAGTCTATATCTGGATCTTGCCCTGGATGAAGTTGTGTATTTTGCCGATTTTCTTGTGAACGTACTGAATTTGTTGTCATAATTATATTACCCTCTATGTATGTTTATTAGATTTAGTTTTCTACAGCATAAAAGTTTATTATTCATTAATGATACATTGACTTGTATCCTCCAGAAATCAGCCGTTATGGCTGAAATGGCCTATCAAAAAGCACGCTAACTTACATCAATTCTGCTCTCTTTCAAAGTAGAGTTAAAAGACAATAGTGTTTTTTTGGCCCGTATAATTTTTATTGCATAGTGGCTTATAGACATGAAAATTGCAATAAATGCCTTGTCATTTGAACTTGCAAAATTTGACTTATCTTTTACATCTAAACAGCATTTACAGGATTTAAATTTTTGTAGATGAATAATTTTCTAGGGATTATCTTCAAGTCAATATTTTTGCATAATCTCTTAATATCTTGAGCATCTTGTTGAACGCACACTACCCTGTTAACAGCTTTTTCTCTGCTTTTCCCTCAACGTTTTCACATCCCCTCTTGTTGCTTTTATAAATTAGTATCTTAACTCGCATGGTTAACGTGTTATTAACATAATAAGTTTATAAAAAGTAATATTGCAGAAAGGAAAATGCTATGCCAAGAAGTACAAAGAGGAAATATGTAGCTTATAAACAAGCATTTAAAATAGAAAATGTAGTATTAAAAAGGAAAGATAGAAGCAAGATCATTCAGTTGTTATCAACAATAAGTAAGAGAGAAAACGTTGCTAAAAAACTAAAGGAGCCTATTCATGATACAAAAATAATTCTAAAAACAAAAATAACTTTTAATTATCAGGACCAAGACGTAGTAGAACGGACGTTTACATTACCATATTATGCTATAGTTCATAAGAATAATCAAGCTTTTGATGATCTTTTACAAGAAGCAATAAAACAAAAACTTTTGAAGAATGTTCTGAATGAGGAAATGATTATCAAATATTCAGATGATCAAGAGGAAACTTATACAATACTTACATGTGCTATATTATATAAGAACTATATAGTAATTAGAAAAGTTTTAAGAATGTCTGAGGAGCATGGTATTTTGGGAGATATTCTCAATAAGAAGGTAACAATAAAGAATGGAGATGGCCAAGAAATAACCTATACACCATTTGACTATGCTAAGAAAGACAATGAAGTTACAAAAATTTTTGAAGAATTTAAAAATGGCTTGAATATATCAACTATAGAACAAAAAACTGTAATTGATAATACTGAAGCTATTGATGCACCAACCGATGCTGAATTATATAAAAATGATAATGAAAAAGTCCTAAAAGATAATGCAATAACTATAGAAAATAAAGATACTGCTTCAGTAATTGATGAGGCTGTAACAGATAAACTGATGTGTAATGCAACAATTACAAAAAATGAAGACGCTACTGCTGCACTTGATGAAGCTAACGGTACGCCAAGTCTATGTAAAAAAATCCTGAAAGACAGTGCAACTACAGAGGACAAAAACACTACTTCTATAGAAGATATAAATAAAAATAGTGAGGATAATCCACTGGCCAACATTGTTTTAGCTAAAACTACTGTACGAGAGCAAAATAGTCTTTCTTTTAAACCATATTTTGATAGTGTAGACAAAGGAAAAAGTCCATCAACATGGGAAAAGCAAGCAATCCTGGCTGGTATTGTTGGTACAGCATTATTGGTGGGTAGTGTTGTATTTTATGTCTTGGAAGTCCATATTACAGTAGTAATAGCTGTGGAAATAGTTGGACTAGCATGTGTAGGTTTCGTGTTGTATAATTCTCTCAAGCCTGACACAAAGCTAGAAAAAGTGGAAAATGTAGAGCAGCCTATTATCCAATCTTCTTTGAATCCAATATAAAAGACTATGTCCAAAAAACCATAAGGGTCAAATAAATCCTTTAAATGAGATAGTTTCCTTAGAAATATCCTTAAATCATTAACCTAGTATTATCTTCCTTTATCTTATTATTATTTGAGCATATAAGGTTTCAGAATTAACCTACTTCTTGCACTTCATTACCTACAGCTTCAGCACCGCTATTCTCAAGCGAATTTGAAGGTATGTTACAGTAATATATGACCGCAGCAGCAACCAGACAACAAGCTCCAACTGCTATTCCCACTGCTAGCATTTCCAAGTAAACTGCAATAGCTATACCTGTAGCAACTCCGGTTATTACTAACATAGAAGCAGCTATCATAGGCAACTTACTTCTTGTATTTTGTGAAGTAGCATTATTTCCTTTCGATTTACTTTTGCTGTTGTCCTTAGCACTACTATCTTTCTCATTAGTTACTGGTTTTGGCTGTATACTTTCCTTAGCTATAGAGCATGCTTGCTCTACACGTTCAGCAGGTTGATTAGAGGCTTCCTTTTTCTTTAATATCACAGTAATATCACTCTTATCATCTTCACTGTCAGATTCACTTAGCGAAACTTCTGATTGATTATCACCGATAGAATCCATTAATGAAGATAATTTGAACTGTTTATCTTGTTTATGCTTATCATCAAAAAAGGTAACATGTTCTTGTGACGATGTTTGCAGTTGACTACTTATCGTGGGAGTGCTTTTATTCCCTAGGGTATTAAGCTGTACACTATTGGCTTTAATATTATTTGTTTGAACATTATCATGTGGTATTGTGTTTTCAGTATCACCTACTGCTCCATTTTTTAGTAAAATTTCCTCTGTTTCTATTTTACTAATATCATTTTGAGTTTCCATTTTCCCTATCTGAAGCTTAAATAGGTCTTGACCTGCTACTACAAAGTTTTGCAGTACTGCCACTTCTGACAATCCAGTGATGATGATGTAATATTCATCCCTATTTGGTATATTTCTATTGTAATTCGGTAAAACATTTTTAATGTTTTCGCTAAAGTACTTATTTATCTCTGCTAAAATTTTTTGTTGCTCAAAAGTAATTTCTTCAGGCTTACCAATATCTACGATACCTGTACCAAAATCTTCTAAAGTGTCTTTCAATTCTGGATGAAGTTCCACATATGCAATTAGCTCATTAGCTAAATCTTTCAGAAATGGCTTAATGTTTTCTTCTGTAATAACATCTTTTTGTGCTTCTCGCTTTTGTTTTTCTTCTAAATAGAGATCATATTGTTCCCAGATCTTTTCATTAATCGTGTTTATACTATTAATAATATAGGACCATATACCTGCAGTGCAAGCATTCATAATAATATACATTGTTGCTGCTATATATATTTGTTTTAGAAGAACGAACTCTTTTTGCTCTCTCCAGACCTCTTCTATATCTAGATCACTAATTTCTTTAAACAAATTATCTACTTTTTTATCGTCATTTGTACTATTTAACAATCTAGATACTTCTTGTATATTAAGTTGTCCTGTATCAAAGGTTACGTTATCTCCAAGTTCTCTTTTTACTTCAGACAATTTTTTCATTACAAGACTTGGTTCTTTTTCCATTAAGACAATTAGCAAATTTTTTTTTTCTTTCAGTGGAACTGGAAGATTATCAATCATTAATTTTATACGACCTATAGCTTCAGGTATAGTCATTATTGCACCATTTCCATACTTTACCTTCCATACAGAACGTCCTAAGTCATATTTACCGTAGGAATTTTTTATTAAATATTCCTCTCCTAGCGCTTGCTCAGCGATAGTCTCAATGAATTGTTTATCACTTGGTACAGGATCAGTTTCTTTTAATGTTGTCGTCATTACATTTCTTTTTTCAACATCACCTAAATCAAGAAGTTTTAGTCTTGTTGTATTACCCTGATATTGTTTAAATTGTTCTATACTTTTTACGTAAGAAGACACTGCTTGCTCTAATTGTTCTTTATTGGCTTCCTTATATTCAACCAGTTTTTTAGCAATAAAATCTGCCCTTTTAACTATTCGAGAGTCATAAACAGATTGATCATCTTCTATAGTGCGCGCATTATCTTTTCTTTGGTTCAGTTCTTCTTTAGGGATCATACCACGTTCAAAGAAAAACTTTTGCATCGTAGGGTCACGAGTATAAAAATCAGATAGTGTGCGTCCTTGCTCATCTCTTGAATTAATTGGAAAAGGATATTTATCAAAATCATCTAAAAAAAGCTCTATGCTCTCTTTTGGATAATTGTGTCGTGCAAGATAAAAGAACAACCCCTTTGTGGTGTCTTCATCTAGTTTGCTAACATTACTGTTAGATTCTTTTCTTGCTTGAGACCATAACTCTTTCAGATAGCGACAAAGACCTGTAATGTTTTTTCTTCTATCTCCATAAACAAATTTATCTATGAATTCGCAGTATTCCCCAGATTCAGCTAAAGCTTTTGCTTCTTTTGTACCAAAATTATCCCCACTACAATAAAATTTAGTAAGGTTTGTAAGATTACCATTAGCTAAAGCTTTTACTCCTTCATCACCAATATTACTCCTCACTAAATAAAGTTGAGTAAGGTTTGTAAGATTACCATTAGCTAAAGCTTTTGCTCCTTCGTCACCAATATAACAATTCTCGAGAGAAAGTTCTGTGATATTTTTGTTCTCTTGCAAAAAGCTTATCAGTTGATTGATATCTACCCTTACATTAGTTAAAACTAATCGATTTTCTTTAACATACTCACTGAAATTCATTTTTACCTTGCCAGTACAATCTAATTAATATTTTAGCAAATATTGTAGCAATTGTCAATTTAATTAACATATTAATCAAATAATATTATAATTTGCAGAAGATACTAGGTGTTTTAGTACCACAAAAAATTTAATCATTTACTTTTTCCAAAAAACATAAAAAAGATCATATATTTGTGAGAACAAGCCGCATAAAAATAGGGTTGTGAAAATAAAAGTGTAAAATCATTGTAATAAAGTTAGGCAAACTAGTTCGTATGTAAATTTAGCAAAAGTAGGCTAATATAGCTGATTTTAGCGTATAGTGAAATTATTATAAATAAAAGTTCGTACAGAACATTTGCAGCTCTTTGTTGTCCATATGCTGGAAATTCTGTTGCGATATTTACTACTGCTCTTCCCATGTCTTCGGAAACTCTGTTTGCCACAAGTGGTTTTTTCTTGCTTATCTCGTGCAGTGCTTCTTCTCCTCCATTTTCATATAATTCCTTGTATCGATAAAATGTATCTCTTGAGTAGCCTATCACTTTGCATGCTTCAGACACATTTCCTAATTGTTTTACTAGCTCTAATAACCCTAAACTTTGATTTTAGTATTTTTGTTTCTCATTTCTAACACTCCTTTCTTTTATTATTTTATAACTTGCTTTTTTTAAGTGTCAGATCAAGTCTTGTTTAATACATATAAATAAACTAGATGGATTGACTAATAAATTCTCTTTTCCGGGGCGATGAAATCAATCTCATCGCTCAAAGTTTTTTCAGCAACTTTTTTATAGTCAATTTCTACACTGACTTGGTTTTTCTTTTCTTTAAGCCATGCTATAGTATGTTTCATCCAATTTTTATCATCACGCTTAGGAAAATCTTCACGAGCGTGGGCACCTCTGCTTTCCTCACGATTAGCTGCGCATTCCATGGTAATAACCGCTTGTGGAATCATGTTGGCAAGCTCCAGCGCTTCAACTAAATCACTATTCCATATCATACTGCGATCTTCAACTGCAATGTTAGGCATCATTTTTGCTACTTCTTTTATAGCTTTTTTACCCTCTTCTAAAACTTCAGCAACACGAAACACTGATGCATACTTTTGCATAGTATGCTGCATTTTATTGCGTATTTTTGCTACTTTGAATTCTCCAGAAGCAAATCGCATTTTATTAAACCTATCTATTATCCAATCTGTACAATCTGAGCTCAATTTTTTATGTGGTTCATCAGGCTTCAATTTTTCTTTTGCTCTGAGCGCTGCAGCTCTACCAAAAACCACAAGATCAAGAAGAGAGTTAGAGCCAAGTCGATTTGCACCATGTACAGAAACACATGCCGCTTCTCCAATTGCAAACAGCCCATCTACTACTTCTTCCTTGCCTTCCTTCAGTGTGACCACTTCTCCATGAGAATTGGTTGGAATACCGCCCATGTTATAGTGAACAGTTGGAATAACAGGTATCGGATCTTTAGTAACATCAACTCCTGCAAAGGTTTTTGCTGTTTCACTAATACCTGGCAATCTGAGTTTGATCACTTCCGGATCAAGATGCGCTATATTCAAGTGCATGTAATCCTTCTTTGGTCCAACTCCCCTTCCATCTCTAATTTCAATTGTTATTGCACGACTTACCACATCACGAGAAGCCAAATCTTTTGCTTTTGGTGCATAACGTTCCATAAACTTCTCACCCTGAGAATTAACGAGGTATCCCCCTTCACCGCGGCATCCTTCCGTCATCAAGCATCCTGAGCCATATATTCCTGTTGGATGAAATTGCACAAATTCCATATCTTCAAGTGGTAACCCAGCTCTCACCACCATACCATTACCATCACCTGTGCAGGTGTGTGCACTTGTTGCAGAAAAATAAACACGTCCATAACCACCTGTTGCTATCACCACTGAATGTGCACGAAATCTATGTAATGTGCCATCACACAGCGACCAAGCAAGCACTCCACAGCATGTCCCATTATCCATAATCAAATCGATTACAAAATATTCAACAAAAAATTCAGCGTTGAATTTGAGACATTGCTGATATAGAGTGTGAAGAATTGCATGCCCAGTCTTATCTGCTGCTGCACAAGTACGCTGAGCTGATTTTCCTTTACCAAAGTGAGTTGTCATTCCACCAAAAGCACGCTGGTATATTTTGCCATCTTCTGTACGAGAAAAAGGTACACCAAAATTTTCAAGTTCAATCACAGCTGTAGCAGCATTTTTACACATATACTCTATTGCATCTTGATCGCCAAGCCAGTCTGAACCTTTTATTGTGTCATACGCATGCCAGCGCCAATCATCTTCAGCAATATTGCTCAAAGCTGCACTAATTCCGCCTTGTGCTGCAACTGTATGACTTCGTGTAGGGAAAATCTTAGAAATGCAGGCAACTGAAAAATTAGTTGCAGCCATTCCAAGCGTTGCTCTAAGACCTGCTCCACCTGCACCTACTATTACTACATCATACTCATGCTCTATGATTTCATACGCTGACTTATCCATATTCACTTGTTTATCATCACAGGCTTATAATATCACAGAAGTAGAAAAAATCTATACAAGTTTTCTAGATGCAATAAATCTAATCGAACAAAGAATTGAGATTTATATAATGCAATTGTGCTATAGAAACTGGATCACTGTGTTTGACACTGACTTCCATATCAAAAACGTTTTTTAGCAGCTACTTTCTATGCTAGTTTGCTTGCTCACAAGCAAAATTTCCTGAATGACAAACTGGCATCATTGTGTAGATTACCTTAAAAAATAAGTGCTCGCACAATCATGTGTCAAACACTAAAACGATAGAAGTGATAAATGTTCAGTGCCAATTACTGGAAAAGGAAAACTCTTTAATGGTGCAGTAGTGGAAGTATGCCTAGCCGGAATCGAAATATTAAAGAAACTTGAGAATAAGATAGTCAATAACAGAGGAGCTGCCCTGATCATAGATTATGGCTATATATATCCTTCATACAAAAGCACTTTACAATCAATAAGACAGCATAAGTATACTAATTTTCTTAAAAATGTCGGTAATAGTGACATCACTGCACTTGTGAACTTTCAAGCACTAAAAGATTCATTAAAACATGTAGACTGCGAGACTTTAACTCAAAGAGAATTTTTATACCTTTTTGGTATAAAGGAAAGAGCACAAGCTTTAATGAAAAATGCAAGTAATGAACAGAAGCATAGGATCTTCAGTGAATTTTTAAGGTTAACTGAAAATATGGGTACTCTCTTTAAGGCAATGCTGATCCACCATTTGTAACCTTGTGTGATTCTTACGTTAAACTTTTTGACTATACATGCTAAAAAATCTACAGAATAAAAAAGGTAGAAGAAACGTATCTATTCAGCAGAGTGGCAAAATAAAGTAGAAGAGAAAAGACAACTATAGAAACAAATGGGTTTTATTTGAATAGCTGACACAGTTCCTTTAATAACGGTGTCATCCCAGTGCTTAGACACTGTGATCCAGATGGGGCATTAAGTTGGTAAACACTTTACAACGTTTGTGATGACGAAAAGACTGGATGCCAGTGTCAGCTACTTGCATGACATCCTCTTGCTTCTATAGGTGTCTTTATCTCGTCTACTTTATTTTGCCACACAGATACAATGGTTTCACATAAACCTGATAGTTTATCTATCTCCCAAAAGATGACCACTAACACCTTCAGCGTTTGCATCACTAAATTTACTTGCCACTTTATCAATAGCCCAAGTCAGAGGTGTAACAACGAGCGCAGCAGCCCAGATAACAGCACTAATAGCATAATTCAAAACTGCATTAACAAATTTAGATAATGCACTACTATGGTCCCATGCCTTACATGACAACATGGATGAATAATCTATCAACGATCTTGTATTGCACTTAAGATCATAATTATCTGTTATTTTCGCTAACCCTTTTGCTGGCCAGTATGACAAATACGCCAATGCTGGATATAAAGGTTGCAGAATTACACTAGCTAACGCAAAAGTAGTAGTCTTAATCATAGAAGGATTTTGGTAACTACCAAGAGCTACATTTTTCACTGGCCCAATAACACTATTAATATAATGAACAGATTTATAGAAACCATTTTGTGGAACTTTACTGTTATTTTCTGCAACAGGAACAGCTCCGTACTTAGCATATTGCTTAAAATTATTATATAAACTTGACATATTACCCCTCTAAAATAAAAACATAATTATCTTACTAATATCGCTTGTTTTAGAATAAATGCAATCACTACCTAACTAAATTATCTGTTGCGCAAAAGCACATATTACCATACCATCGAAAATAAAGAGGTTGGCATGAGTTTTACTTTACCTGAACTGCCATATGATAAAGCAGCTTTAGAGCCTTATATATCTGCAAAGACACTAGATTTTCATTATGATAAGCACCATAAGGGATATTTAAATAAGCTCAACGAACTGGTTGAAAACACAGATTATCAACATATGGAAATTGAGGAATTAGTAACGAAAGTTCATAAAGATAATAATAAAGTTCCTGTGTTTAACAATGCAGCACAAGTTTGGAATCACACTTTTTATTGGAATTCAATGAAAAAGAATGGTGGTGGTAAGCCTCAAGATGATGGTCTTCTAGCAAAAAAAATTCAAGATGATATTGGTGGCTTTGACAAATTTTGTGAAGAATTTTCAAATTATGGAGTAAGCCAATTTGGTAGTGGATGGGTGTGGTTAGTGCTTGAAAAAGGAAAACTCAAAATCACTAAAACTCCAAATGCGGATCTACCGCTAATTTATGGCCAGGTGCCACTACTTACTATGGATGTATGGGAGCATGCATACTATTTGGATTGCCAAAATCGCAGAATTGACTACATAAAAGTTTTTCTTGATCATTTGATCAATTGGGATTTTGTAGAAGAGAATTTAAAGAAGAATATATAAGATGAATATACCACAAGTAACAAAACTAGATAATGGTTTGCGCATAATAACTGAGCGAGTGCATGAAGTTGATTCTGTAGCTTTAAATATACGAGTTGGTGTTGGCAGTAGAGCAGAAAGCGCAAGTCAAAATGGAATATCTCATTTCCTAGAGCACATGGCTTTCAAAGGAACGAAAACGAGGACTGCATTTGAAATTGCAAAAGCTTTTGATGATATAGGTGGAGCCTTCAATGCCTGCACTGGTAGAGAAAGCACCAGTTATTACGCAAAGGTTCTTAAAAAAGATATAAAGACTGGCATTGATATATTAATAGATATATTAATGAATTCTACATTTCCAGAGGATGAATTGGAACGCGAAAAGGGTGTTGTGATACAAGAGATTTTTCAAACCAATGATTCACCTAGTGATATCATTTTCGATAAATATTTTGAAGCAGCTTATAAAGATCAACCATTTGGTAGGTCAATCTTGGGCACGCAAGATACTGTAAAATCTTTTACTCGAGGAGATCTAAATAACTACATAAATGAGCATTACTTTGGCGAAAACATTATATTTGCTGCTGCAGGAAATGTTGACCATGAGGAAGTTGTTCAATTAATCAAAGACTTTCTCTCAAAGATTCATTCAAAAGAGCTAAAAAAAAGCCAAAATGCAGATTATACTGGTGGTGAGTATCTAGAGCACCGTAAATTAGATCAGGTACATTTATTAATTGGACTACCTAGTGTTTCTCGTGATGATAATAGATATTACACATTTAAGGTGCTTGATTCTATATTGGGAAGTGGCATGTCATCACGCCTATTCCAGGAAGTAAGAGAAAAGCAGGGTCTTGCTTATTCCATTTACTCATTCAACTCTAGCTATGCTGATACAGGAATGCTTTCAATTTTTGCTGGTACAGATAGTAGTAATCTAGATAAGCTTTTAAAATCCATAACGACAGAGCTGAAAAAATTATCCACGGATGATCTGAAGGAAGAAGAAGTAAATAGAGTAAAAGAGCGAGTAAAATCCCAAATTTTAATGTCACGCGAGAGTGTTAGCTCACGTGCTGAAACATTAGGACACTACTACGGTAACTATAATAAATACATCAGTAAAAATGAATTAATAGAAAAAATTAGTGCTGTTACTATTTATGATATACAAAAAGTAGCAGAAGAATTGCTATCTCAGCATGAAAAAACTACTCTAGCTGCGATTGGAGAAATTAAGTCACTGCCAAGTTACGATAAAGTGGTTTCTATGCTTAGAGATTAGGTATATAATTCACAATGTAAAGGTGCCTCACTAATCCAATTATTTTTTTCCTGATCTAGCCTATCATTCAGTATTCCCTGTCTTATCGATTCCATCAGCTTATTCATGAAGAAAACGTTGTGAATGGTAACGAGCGTGTAAGCCAGCAACTCTTTAGCTTTCAATAAATGGTGTATATAAGCTCTTGAATGTCTTCTGCAGGTAAAACATAAACAGTCACTTTCAATTGGGTCATTGTCCAGCTCGAATTGTTGATTCCGCAAATTAATATGTTCTTTGCGCTTTGAAGAAATAGAATCCCTATTTTTCACTTTAACAAGTGCGCCACCATGTCTTGCGAGGCGAGTTGGGTGCACACAATCAAATGTATCAACTCCAAGCTCTACTGCATGAAAGATATCGACAATTCCACCAATACCAAGCAAATGAGTAGGCTTATTTTTTTTTAAATGTTCCATAGTAAAGGAAACTACATCATACATCTGCTCTTTGCTTTGACCAAGTGATCCACCTATTGCTTGACCAAAAAATGGTAAATCGTTGATAAAATCACAACTTTCTCTACGTAAATCTTGATACACTCCGCCTTGGCTAATTCCATAAAGTGCCTGTTTGCCATCATTATTTTTTTCAAACTCATTCAAAGAACGTTCAGCCCATCTATGGCTCATGAGCATTGATTTTCTTGTGTATTCCTTGCTGACGTGAAATGGAGTGCATTCATCTAAAACTAGGATTAAATCTGCACCTAACTTTTGTTGAATTTGTATAGACTTCTCCGGAGTTAGACAATAAGTTTTACCATTTATGTAAGAACGAAAAATTGCCCCCTCTTCGTTAATTTTGATCAGAGTTTTTTGTTTCTGTCTTATTCCCTTTATTTCTTCCGAAACTGATCCGTGCCCTAAACTAAATATCTGGTATCCACCAGAATCAGTAAGCATTGGTCCATTCCATCCCATCATCTTGTGCAAGCCACCAAGCTTTGCCACAGTATCCTCTCCCGGTTGGAGCATTAGGTGATAGGTATTGGACAGTATTATCTGAGTACCTGCTTCTCTGATTCTCTCGATATCTGCAGCTTTAACTGCAGCTTTGGTTGCACAAAATATAAATGCTGGTGTTTCTATGTTTCCATTTGGAGTTTTAATAATGCCAACTCTTGCAGAACCTGATTGCTTGGTTATCCTAAACGAGAACTTTTCCATTTATTTGCTCGAAAGTTCTGCTATGATATTTTCCACTTTTTCAGGAGTGAGGTTTTCATAAAAGTCGTTATTGATCTGTACAACAGGTGCATTAACACATGCACCAAGACATTCAACTTCCTTTAAAGTAAATAGATTATCCTTAGTGGTCTCACCGATATTAATTCCAAGTTTCTTTTTAAAGGTATTTAACACTTCTTCGCTATTGCATAACCAGCAAGGAGTCGTTCTACAAACTTGTATTAGATATTTACCAACTGGTTTTAAATTATACATGGTATAAAAATTTGCCACTTCATATACGCGAATATGCGGAATATGCAGCATGTCAGCAACATAGCGCATGGCAGATTCAGAAACCCATCCGCATTGTTCTTGTACAAGATATAGTAAAGGCATGACAGCGCTACCTTCTCTACCTTTAGGGTACATCTCTATAGACTTTTTTGCTTTGCTAAGATTGTCTAATGTAAAACTAAATTGCTCTTCTTTTTCTTTCATCTGTAAGGTTCTTAGAAATCTCAACAAATTATACTTGAAGAGCTAACAATTGCAATGAGACTTCTTGCATAATCTAAGACCTACTGTAAACCAAGCTTAGTGTAATCCAGCTTGACGTACCTTATTATTTTTTCTACGTTGCAATTGATCTACATATGAAACTTTTTCACCACTTTGTAACCTTTCTTCCTGAAAAATTTTTGAAAATCCTCCAGGCCTTTCAAAGTACCCACGTTCAATAGCATTGTAAACTGAGTAACCACCAAGTAAGCAAGTTTTACCTATTTCTTCTCCACAATCTTTTAATTTTTTCAACCTCTCTCGATCCATTACTTCTATCCTTACCCAGTTTTTATTTTGCTCATCAGTACACAACCTAACTTTTAATTCTCCCTTAGTAGTAGGAAAAATCAATACTATATCACTACCATCTCCAAGATTGGTATAATTCCTTATGCCATCCTTTGTTATAATTGATACCTCATCTTTACCAATCTTTATTATATCTTTTTCATAGTCTATGTTTCCCTGAGCTCGCCTTAGCTTACTAGCTTCTTCTGTGAGACTTGCAACATTTATTATACTATCTCCAGAATATTCTGAGTATAAAGTGGTGTTATCTATTTTTGCATTTCTTACCATGCCATTAATAACCGCTCCTTTTATAACTTCCATAAAATCTAGAGTACTCTCTAGATAATCTTGATAAGCTACTATCACATTTCCTTTGTGATCCTCAAGTGCAGATTCCAGAAGTGCAGATTCTAATGTATCAATTATTTTCATATTATCCTTATTATATAACGTTGCTCCTATTGATACCAATTTGCATACTATTTTACTTACAACTTCAGGATTCTTTTCTAATTCACCAATCCTTTCCATAACACAATCTGTAAAGTTACGCTCTTCGCCTTGAGAAAATCTTCTGTTAAACCTTACTCCAGACAGTATAGCTTCATTTACAAGTCTTTCTAGTTCACTCACATTTTGAGCTTTAGAGACTTTATCTAAAAATGCGTTTAGCTTTGTTTGTCGATTTGGCCCTAAATTACTCCATAAATCCCTAGACCAATACTCTTTCTCATCACAACCTAACCATTGTAAATTGATTGCATCTGCTTCCAAAAGTAATCTTTTTACTTCAAATTTAAGTGAGTCTTTTGTTCTTTCATCAATACCTGAATGAGCAAAAAAATCAAGATTTTTAGCATGTTGATGCACCTGCAACTCTCCTTCATTACTTCGAAAATTCAAAACTATTCTTAGATCCTGATCATTCCCAAAGTCATCTAAGAATTCTTTTAGATCTTCAACAACTAAATCACCTTCCAAGTTGTTTTCTATATCTAATAACTTTTTTCTTAAGCCCTCCTGTCTCTTAGTTAAAACGTAACCTGAACCATCTTCGAACCAGTCTTTTGTTCCCATTATAGAGCGTAACTTATCACCCAACTTCTCTCGCTTATAAGTCACAAAGTACTTTTCAATATGTTCATGATGATTATCACGTGCAACTTGCAGAGGAGTTTTTCCTTGTTTATCACCTTGATCAGAAATAGCTCCTTTCTCTAGGAGTAAAACTACGCCTTCAGAACAACCAACACTAGCAACATGATGTAAAGGGGTTCTTTTTTCATTATCTTCTGCATTAAGGTCAGCTCCCTTTTCTAAGAGAGCAGCTATACTATAAGGTCCTGTAGCATAGTGTAAGGGTTCCCTTCCTTTATCATTTTTGATATTAAGATCAGCTCCTGCTTCTAAAAGCAAACTTACGGCACAATCATATTGTTTTCTTGCCCAAGCCATACTTGATATTATGTGCAATATCGTCAATTTAGACTCTCCTCTTCTACAATTAAGAATGGTTTTTAGATCTTGATTATCTTTATTATTTAATAAAAACTTCTGAAGTTGTCGGTAACTATCTCCTGCACTCAAAGATCTTATGGCACTAAAAATAAATAGCAATTCCTCATCCAACTCTTCTTGACTGTCTGTTAACTCAGTTGTAACAAGCCACGCACACATTAAATTATCAAAAGAGCCTTTTGTAGCTTCAGCAATATCTACCAAATGGCGCCTATCAGGAAACATGAACAAGCTTTTAATCAACTCATATTCGTAATCTTGTTGTAGCTCGTTTTTTATTCCACTTTTTTTATTAGAATAATGCTCAGCAACTTCTGTCATACTTATCCCTAACTTAAAACCGCATATAATATATATAACAAATAAAGCTAATGCAAGTTGTAACCTAGCTTTCTACTACTTCTTGTATAGCTAACACAGGATATCACTAACACGTAGCGAGATTATAAATACTAAGAAATTTACTAAGTAAAAAAAGGCAAAAGTATTAGCTAGTTGTCACTCTCTAACCCTGAAAATTGGCGTTCTACACTATCTTAAACAGCGCGTTTCAACTTATATAGGTAAAAACCTAGAAATATTGTGAAGATATAGGGTGCACATAGTGCAAAAAATTAAAAATAAGACGCCAACTGTATAATACTTTTTCGTTTAATCTGCACAGATTGAAGATAATAAAATACCTTCAGCCTTGTGGTAAGGGAAATGGCGGAATTTGTCAAGGAGTTTCTGCATACTATGCAAATTAATGGCACCCTACAGTATCATACTGTCTGCAGATTGATCATTTACCCAGTTTGTGAACTCTTTGTTTCTACTTATTTCCCATATTTCGCTTTGCAGGTCATGGTGGCACTTATAATCCCCTTGCCCAGTACAGTGGAGCTGTTTGGCAATAATCTTAAGATGCTTATCATTCAAAAACTTTGATACCACAATTCCCGTTTTGTAAGGATTATCCCTTGTTTGATCACAATAGCCATAATACATATTATATAAATTTAAGCTTTCAGATTTAACCTTATCCATTCCATGCTTAAAACGAGCTTCGCATATGGAGTTTTTTTCAAGTCCATTACACATTTTCTCAGAGCTTGTCCACAAACCATTAAATTCAAGCATATTCTCTCTTTAACATAACCCTACTGATAGCTAAATATATAAAATTTTCAGTAGATGTTGTAAGTAA
>JAHZNC010006351.1:0-34175 GCA_027744095.1 Zhuqinia jingwanae
AAAAGATGGATATATTATATGCATATGACATGCCTACACGTGAGTATATTATATTGCCATTGCCAAGTGAAATGTGATGTTGCGCGTGGATGCAATGCGCCAGGTGAGACATACATACTACTTGCTGGATTTGTTCCCGAAGAAATGTAATCTCCTAAATTTCGCGTTTCCACTCTACTCACCACATACAACGCTGGGGTAAAAAAGGAAAGGGGTTTTCTCATCATTTCCATATTTTGTTGGTGTTATTTTTGCAGAGAAACATGACCTTTTAATGAAACATGATATTATGTAATGTTATATTATAATATGGATATACTGTGCACTAGTTTCTTACACGCTTATTTGTATAAAACAAAGGTGCGAGAGAAGTTATGGTAGTACTCACTAGTAGTCGGTTAACTCACCACCGCACTATAAAATTTATTCATTTGTCTCAGATAATTTACCTGTCCCGGTATAGTAACAGGATCTACACATATGTAGATGTTCTAGATATATATATAATAGAGTAACATAAGGGCTACTTAAATCATAAAGTATAATAATACCGACAATAATGGAACCTTGTACTTTACAAAACTTGTGTATTTGGAAGCGCGTTAGGTTTAATAAAACAATGAGAACTTCTTACACGAAGGATTTCGTAGGCTTCCTAGTTTTTAGGCACAGAAGAAAGATTATTGAAATTTTCGATACGCTTATTATAATAACTTATCTAATAATAGATCGGACAACTTTATTTATATTTTGCTAGTTGTTGATTTGAAGGAACAGGGGCACGCCCAACTCAAATTCGATTGTTTCTGATTTTCCGCTACATTGCAACCACATCTGAGAATGTGTACGAAGAATGCAAACTATTTCTGGATCAGGTCAAAACCATAATCTTTCATCCTCATTTCCGTAGCCATTATTGTAATTGCTGCTGTAGTTGCAGTTCGTTCAAAAAGCAATACTACAAGCACCTCTCCTCCAAACTATTTTAACCTTTCAACTTGTTCTACACAATAACAGGTAAATGTATTGAATATATAATCATTTTCCCCTCAAGTCTACACCTAATTTGAAAATCGTGCAAATAAACATTATTTAAATATAAAAATAAATACAGTACTGGATATATATACCGTTTGTATCTTACTAACAGTTTCAATTCGGAGAAAGCCGCCGGCTTAAAAAAAACAGCATCACGCATGGACGTGTGCCATTGTTGTTTTGCCACAGGGAATACTTCTTTTTTGAACCATGGAAAAGTTTTTAATCTTTTCACGATTATTACGACAAGATTATTATTAACTTTCTTTTCGAGTCGAACCTTTCTTTTTAAAAAATGTGTTTGGCAATTTGAATTATATTTCTATTCAAATAACACAAAACTTTTTGACCAAAGCACACTGCTTTTACAGAGGAACTTGTGCTTCATGCTCATTTTGTTTGAAGGCCAGATTAATTCTTGCTCTACTTTCCAATGTAGCATGCTAATCGTCGTAAAAAATGGTGTGGTAAAATAGGCCTCAGCGCTCGCAACAAAAAAAGAAGAAGAGTGTTACAACGAAATAACACACAGCTGAGCTACGACAAAACTGTTAAAATTAAACTGGTGTAAATATATGATCGTTGTGATATTTGTGAGGAGCGTATCACATTACCCCAACATTTATACTTTTTTTTTGGTGCAATAGAGCATTAGACGCAATCAGGAAATACACATGCAATATAATTTTGACAAACTGTTGACGATTCTATCATGGATTCATGCAATAGTTTTTGTTTTACAAATTAAGCTAATTATGTAACTCAAAACAAGAAAAAAACGTTCAACTTGTGAGAGCTTATTTACAGATGGACGGGTCAACAATTGGGTATTGTGATCCCATTAAAACCACGTCCGTTTTGCATAAGTACTACTATCGTTTGAGTAGTAAATAAATAGAGTAACGACAGGAAACATTTTAATGAGCATAAAAATCAAGCTAATTTATAAATAAACATAATAAGTCATTGCGCAAATCATGGTGAAAGGATATAATTGAAAACTTGAAAAGTTACTTCCAACTTAAACATGATGTAAGTCATTATTAAAATTATTTTATGACTACACACATGAAAATTAAATAAATCTTGTGGAATTTTTCGAATAACATTTTTTTAAAGCTGTGTATTTGTATCTAACATCGTATTCCCTTCTACATAAAATTATAGGTAAAATTGTGTCAGAATTAAAAAATAATAATATTTTATGATCCGTATAAGCTTCTTTAGGTTTATTATATATATTGCCAGATAAACGAAAGCGATACGGGCAACAAGGGAAATGGGGAAGCACACTATAATATGAAGGTATTGACTACGCTTTGTTTGATGATGACCATTGGTTATAAGTAGGACCACGGCTACACAGACTTTTCTTGTGTAAACAATTGCTAGTGTCTATTAAATACTTGCATACCTAATCATACCATTTCATTACAACCCTCCTCCTCCAAACCATTTCTTCTTCTTCTTCTTTTTTTGTGAAAAGCACTCAGCAAACTTTTTGCGCTGTCCGATTTACTACTACGCAAGACATCCTCACGATAATGAAGTACTAATGGGCAAAGTGATCATTGTGGATAAAAGTCTGTCTTGTAGCTGGATGCTAGTAAAGTTCCAGATAAAAGTGAAAGTGCAGTGTTGTCATTAGCTGAGACCACGTCCATCAATTTAATAGGTCATTATTGAAGCAGTCGTAGTGAGTTTCCCTCTCTTGTACATTCCTACTTTATCTTCCAAACAAACAAAAAGGCCCTTTGTTTATACCAACATACGTGTCTCAGCTTTCTCACAGACAGTCAAACAAACAAAAAAGGAGCACAAAAATCAGTCCACTACTGAACACTCAAAGCATATTATCATTATCAGCATTATTAAAAATATGTTGGACCACACCAAAAATAATGCATTCGTTTCAACTCTTTCTTAATACAACATCACGAGTGCATGAACGACTGGCTGTCTGTGGAACTACTGAATGAATAAACTCATTGTATTCACGCTGGCATGCAAGCCAGCATTTCTGTTGTCCAGTCTGGACTCTGAACTTGCTCAAAATACTTTTATCTGACAACTCTTGTAATTAAGTAACTAGACTGGATCACCTAAATTCAATACTACTCTCTTGTAAACTTGCTCTCACCACAAATTCATAGCAACAATTACTGGATCACCGTAACGTGGAAAGCTGGTACACCCACCCGGCGCCGGTAGCGATACTCTGAAAGCAGTTCCGACTATAGCAGATCATACCCCAAAAATTAAATATAAGGTTCCGATGTCGACGCGTTCCCATCTCTCTTCTATGCATACTTTGCCGTTCATTCGATTTTGTCCCAAAATTGATATACAAGAGTGGCACATCCAACATGTATTTACGAGAAGACTTTGATGGAAACATTATCAGTTTCATTCTCGCAGGTCATATTGTTCAAGTGAGTTGATTGATTGCACATTTTTTAATCTAATTACTTGAACAAATTTTTGGCAAATTCAAAGAATAAAATTGCCAAATATTTACATAATTTAGTTATCATAGTTGCGGTCCTTTGTTACATGTAAAAAAAAAGAACAGTTGTAAATAAAGAAACGGCCATCGGGAGCGTTATATTTGAAAAGCCCCATGACATCTCAATGCCACCCAACCGCTGCTGCTGCCTAACAGCCTATATCCGATCGAGGCCAAGTTTTCTTGACGTTGACCAGAGAAAAGTATTGCAGCATGCCATGCATGCCATATATGCATGTGTATACAGATCGATGGGATAACTTTGGTATTTATATTATGACATTTACCAACTAAAAAAACCCGACATGGTAACTTGCAAAAGAACTGTTTTAAGCTGCTCCTGCTTCTTCTCTTCTCCTGCTTCTACATACTTCTCTTCTCCGATCCATTAATTTTTTTGTGTAAGCAAAACATGGAAGCAGTATGTAAAAAAAGTACACACCATTATAAAAGACTTGGGAAATGCCGTGCCGTATGTTTAGCGCACATGGACATAAAAAACCAAGAAATAAAATAAACTCATTTTTGATAGCAGTAGAAATATGCTCTCTTTTCTATGCTTGCTGTTGGGAAAAAAGGGAAAAGAGACGGACAGACAGACAGACATACATATATATAATATGTACTCACAAACGTTCAATTCCATGCACGTGGCATGTATTTAGTCAATTTAGTGTTGTAGTAGGCCGTCATGCACACATTACTACACACTTCAATGTAGTGACTACATGCACATTAATAGATGGAATAAATATGTGGTCAACATGATACAAAATTCGTTCACCCGTTTCCAACTATTCGCGTAATACCTAAGGAGTTTAGCGGGACGGTGTATTCCAAATTCCAATTGTCTGTCCCTGCCGTTTTTGGCTACCATTCCCAGATCTCAGAAACCACAAGGAATTTTCCAATCCTGTTTTCTTTCACTAAAAGAAACCAGCAGAGCTTTCAGAAACTCTAGATTTGGGGGACCTCCTCCTCCTGGGGGAGGGGTGGACAAGGAACAACTCAGCTAAGAGAAGAGCTCGGTTTTTAAGGCCAAATCTTGTCCATATTATGTACATGTACGTTTGCATATTTGCATGACTATTTATTTATATACCATATACTTGTATTGACTTCAGCATGTTTAATCAGCACTTGAGATGGGTTAATGCAATGTCTTGGCAGGAAACAGAGAATGCAAAATGCAACACCATCAACAACAATGTGATAGCAACAACAACAAATCACAAATGTGAATTCAGTACACGTTTACATGATTACAAGGGTCTCTCTATCACAAACAACATACATACAAAGCCGCTACAATCAACAAAATGCTTTCACCATGAAATGTTCTTCTTAATTCCTTGACTTGTGTTCGGTTATCCATATTACACAATTTACACATGTAGCGTTAACGTATGTATGTAATATATAATAGGTGGCAACAACATTACGAACTGGAGAAAACATTATAATTGGGATTGGTGAAAACATTTTCCACATTGTATTTTGAGCATACTTTTTGTAGCCCTAACAAGTTTTTAGCATTTATTTATATCACCATTTATATGAATCTCATTATTGTAATTAGCCGCCCTGTAATACCAATTCTCACTCAATTTCCGACACCCTAATTACTAATTATGTACATACATATATCCCCACCCACACGTGGGCTAAGGTATATCGTTTTATTTTTTTACATTCATTCAATTCAATCTAGTTACATGCCATTTTTGTGATTGTTAGCTCAATAGTCAAGAGAGTAAAATAAATGGATGAAGTGGAAACTGATGTAAGCCGAGTTCTATTCTTGTCATTGCTCAAGTGAAATACGGCTACTCTGCTTGGCCATCTTATTTGGAAATAAATCTTTAGCAGCCATGTGGAAAGCACGCACGCTCACAAACAAAGCACGCACAAAAAAAACGAAATGAATAAACAAGCACGTCGTTTTATTTTTTCGGAATGTTGCGAAAAAAATATAAAAAGAGTAATAAAAAAATGTATGCGTATACCTATAAATATAAATTATAAGTACCTATACATCGTGGCCTAGCTTTTTTTTGGCTGAATTTTTGATTACATACAAGACACATAATATAATCCATCCTTGCATCCTGCCCAGCAATGTAATGAATGGATGGATGGTACGCAAGCGATGATGATGATGATGACAAGAGCAAGTTGGGTAAAGATGAAGGATGAGATCATCACCGTATTTCGCCTGCTACATGCTACATACATAACAAACATATTATGGCAGCAGAAGAGGGAATAAACATGGTCAGAATAATGGCAATAATAATAATAATAATAATAGCAGCAGAGAGTGGCTTACACAAAAAAGCTAAAAATGAAGTGCTTTAATATGCTCAGCTCCGCTTTTATTATCCCCCTAAATTTTCAGTCAACTTTTCCATCCATCCATCTCCAACGAGAATAGAAAACACAAAAGCACACACATGTATACTAATATGTAATATGGAGAGAGAGAAAGAGTCAAGTTAGTAGTACTTACTAAGTACAAAGTATGATGATGATGTGATGATGATGAAAGTCTACTTTGCATGCAGATAGATACTAAATGGATACCTATTCACTCATGGATGGGTGCTGATGATGACGATGACGATGATAATGATGTACGATGACATCATCCTGGAAATAAGCTAAGAGGAAAAAACATTTCATCCATGTGAAATGAAATGAAATGTGGTCCGATTTTATGTACGCGAGGACGACGGCTGCTGCTTTTGTGTGAGCTTCAAATGTTTAATAATAATTCTATCGGAAAGGATTTAACGGCTAATTAAGTATATAATTATTCATAGGCAAAGGTAAAGATTTCCAGTATACATGATTGTGTGTGGGGAATGTATAGATGTGATGTGATGTGAGTATAATAGTTATGCTATGATGATGATGATGATTTGCATGGATGAATACTTGCATTGACCATAACCAGCCGGTGACAAGACAAATGTGCATTCGTAACACATTAATAGGCCCTTATAACGTTGTAAAATGGAACCGCTAAATAGTAAAGGGGTTTGATCCATATAAGAATGTATAACTGATTGTAGTTTCAACAAAGATATATGGGGTTTTCAGCCCACACTTTGGAGGTGACCCATGGCCCAGGTAACAAAACGAAGGATGTATTTTATTGCCATAAACGTGAAATAAATTCATTTGCAAATAGGAAAAAGTGCAAAAAATTCAAAGCTACGCCAATGTTATGAATATGATGATGATGATGATGGAGACAGACATCCAGACTGCCAGAATTCCCTTGTATGTAACCTTGTTGTTCGAAATACATAAGAAAGCAATCCCGACATGTATATTTATGACAGGACAAAAGGATTTTAAGATCTGACGAATGAGGAGTGGCATCATCATGCCATATCGTTTCAGATGCAAAAAATGTTTTTGTGTTATTTCCACATTGATTAGATGCACCTGCTCTTCGTCAATGCTAATCTGCACGCATAAAACCCCTGCAATTATCATTTTTACGATAGATCATAATGTTCATGGTCACTCTCTTCTCTCTGATAATTGTTGGAGTATTGCTGGATGCTATTGAAAATCCAATTCTGCTGAATCTTTTTCATTTCATTCGTACAACTTATTTCATTATTATTATTATGATCATCATCGCCATCGCCACCATGCTTTTTCAAAGCAATGCTTGAGGAGACCATAGTTCCATTAAATGAGCATTCCATCAAATCAGCATATTACGACAAGAATTCCAGCAGCAGCAGCAGCGACCACCCACCCACCAGCGCGCACACACTTAACAAATGTTACCATAGAAAAAATACACACACATGGCACAACCTTAAAAAGTTGAATTGCCGTCATATGCTATCATCTACTATCACTGCAAATAATGATGTCATATTTCGCTGCTTTATCAACATGCTTTGCATTGAGCGCATCATCATCGCCAACAAAACAGTTCATTGCAAACGTACAATATATTTATGAAGCACACTTGACTCTTCTTTCTGATTTGATTTGACTGCAGACAACTAAATTATTACCAGGTTTATACTCTTGCCACAATGAAGAGAATGTGAGCGAATATGACTCACCTGCTGAACCTCAATTTATCAACACAGGTAAGTAACTACAATACACACACACACAGGGACATGAGCACAAGCGAGTTTTTTTTGCAGTCATCTTCATCATCATCATTGGATTCCTACCTGCACACTTAAAAGAGTGGCAGCAGGCAGAAAGAGGCAGACTCACACAACAGAGAGTGAAATACTTGCTTTAGCAGCTCCAATTATTAATTGCACACAGGTGAGTACACAACACGTTGATAAAAACAAATCAGATGACTTGACTTATTATTGGTAGTAGCAGTAGTATAGTAGTCTTGTACTAGCAGTAATTATTATGATAATATAATGGCAAAATGTCGGCTATGTATGTATGCATGTACATGTGTACTCTTGTACCACATTCCCTTGTCTTGTAGTCTTGTTCATCTTCATCAAACGCTCCTTGTGTGTATCCATATTATTATTATTATTTTATTATGTGTGTCTTAGTTATCTGGTACAAACTGCTTTCTTAAACAAATGGAGATGACGATGATGATAATGATGATATTGATGATCTAACGTAACAAGCACTGGCATTTTATGTCTACTAAAAAAGCAAAGATAATAATGATTTGTGCATTAGAATTTTATGCCTATATTTTGGGCACACGCCATCTATTCTCATTCCTCACTCTCCTTTTGATTAAGATTATTTTTCAGTCGCGTTTCCTCATACTTCAAAAACAAAAATACGAATAAATAGACCAGCATAACAACAACAACATAATATCACTCTACTTGTTGTTGTATACAAATGGCTTGAAGGCACACACACTCATGCATCACTCGAAAATATTATGCATCATAGTTATAAAAAAGTGCAATATACTTCCTATTTCCAAATCACATTTCTAATTAACATTTAAAAAAAAAAAATAACAAGTTTTTTTCTCAGCTTCCTTTACACTCTATACCTCTTGTGCCATAAAATTGCTGTCGTCAATGTTGCATAATAATAACTAATAACAAACATAAACATGCTAAAAAATAGCCAAATGTCAGGTACTTGCAACAACCGTCCAATTTACACTTTTTCTTTAAAAAAAAAAAAAAGAAGAAAAGATAATTTTGCATTTCAGAGCTCAAAGAACCATCATCATGACCACCTACCTAAAAATATGTACAAAGTACAAATATTGTACGTGCACTTATTTGGCGAAAGGAAATGGAAGATAAAATGGAGCATTTAACAAGCTGTTATCTTTTATCCTGTCAATTTGTCAAGTTGTCCATTTATGGATAGTAGTCCCAAAAACACATAATAAATGACACATTTAATTATTAAAAAACCTTCACAATTGTATACACGCTCCGCGTTACAGTGTTAACTGTTAACTGTAGCTGATATTGATATATTTATTGTGCATACATAATAACGTATGCTTGCATTAAGGTGTTTTATTTTCCTTTACAGTAAATTTTAAAAAAAGAGTCAGAGTATTTATTTTGCATATATAGGTACTCATTTTCATGCAATGTACATATGTATATTATTATAAATAATATTTGAATTGCATACACCTAATACCTATAATGTTTTTGAGGGTGACAAGTTTTTATGTAAAGGAAATAATAAGAATACAGACAGATAATTTAATGGGCAAAGAAATGATTAAGTTTACCCATTCTGCTGGATCACTTCAAAGAATGGCAGGGTGTATTTAGTTTGGATATATAAACCTTCTTCTTCTAGCGACAACGCCTCGCCGCCACCTCTTGAATGGGGATGATTACTTTCTTTCTTTTTTTTTTTTGAATTGTTAGCAAAGATTTGTAATGTTTGGGACCTGGGCTCCAGTTATAAAAAAACCACTGTTCACTCACTCTTCACTTATTCAGGACGCACATGCTTTCTCAAGTCTACCAACTTAATATTTTATTAATACTCAGGATATAAATAAGAATAATAAAAGAAGAAGAAGAAGAAACGTGGAGATGCTCTAAAGATATAACAATCTACAAAAAAAACAAATCAGCGCTAAGAGTTAATTGTGTATTTTTCTCTCCTCTCCTCCAGCAACTCATTCATCTAGTGTACATTCCCTTTTATTATTATTATTGGATTTCCGCCCTTGTTATATAGCCGCCTTCACAACTTGCTCCCGCTACATACAATTTTTAATTTTTTAATTTTAATGAAATGTTCTGATGTAAAAACTCTCGAGTAATTTTTTTTCTTTCCAAAATTGTCACACTTTTAAAAGGGGAAAAGGGAAACTCACTGTTTATTTTCACCTAATTTTAAACATTTTTTAATAGAGTGTTGTAACAAATTTTAAATTTAGGATCCTCTTCTAAATGATGATGATGTAGCTGATAATTTAGAGGAGTAATATTTTCGAGTGCACAGATTTCATTTTAACACCCCCACAAAAAAAGGATCAAAAGATGTATAAAAAAAGTAAGTAAGTAATCAAATTGGATCTGCGGCAGTATTGTTCTTTGATTTGGACACTAGAACGGCGGACTTTCCATGTCTCACTTTCCCACACGTCCGCACACACAAAATTCTTACTCCATTTGTTTCACAAATTTCCGAAAACCAATTCCATTTCCAATTGAATTTTATTCTCATCATTCCATTCTCCAAATAACATCATCTCTCTCTCTCTATCTTTCTCTCTTTTTTACACAACACAGCAGAGCTTTACTAGTCTACTAGCCCATATAAGATACACATAATATGTGTGAACATAGACGCAAGTATTCTATATTTTTCACTATATTTTCATTTTAAATGTTTGAAATCTCTCTGTTAATGTAATAGCAACACCAACAGGAGTAGCAGCACCAGCAGCCTCTCAATTTTTATTTTGTATTATAAAAAAATATTATTTTTATGGTAGGCAGAAGGGAAGAAGAGGAGAAAAAAATAGCTTGAGTCTCAAACACGAGCGTACAATAATAATAAGAGAGTATGTAGTACACACACACACACAGGCAGGCAGGCAGGCAAAGATTGGTATATAAAACCATTACCATACAGCACACACACACACACCACCGCCGCCGTCGCCTCTCTTTCTCTCTTGTTTTACTTTTCTCACCCAGTTCAACTGAGAAGAGAGCGGATGATGATGATGATCATCATGAGAGATCAGAATACACACTACACATTTCCTCATCATCATCATCAACAACATCACCACCGTCCTCTCTTCCTCCTCACAAAACAGTTGAGTAGCATAAATGGGGCATTTCTCACTGGTGTGGGGTAATAACAAAGTAAGTGTTCAACAATGCAATGCAAATGCAAAAATGGAATATACATTAGTACATGAGTTTAGTAATATATATATATATTTTTTTGTATATATGTATAATAATGATGTGTAATAATGTAGACATGGCAGCATATATATAAAAGATGTGGACATGAATGCTAGCGTTTGTTGTGAATGTAATAATATGAACTAGTAAAGTAAAGCACGACATGGGAAGGCACACAGACGATTGAAAAAATGTAACCCTTTTGCTTTTTTTTGCCACAACCACATAATATTCCTCCGACCAGACACACATACAATATACATTCATTCAAAAGCAACATATTAAAAAAGTCAGCAGTAGTGGCTACAAAAGATGTAGCAGCAGCAGCACAGCAAAAAGACGGACAAAAGACAGGACAGACAGACAGACACACGTAAAATATCTACATGTTACAATAATATAATAGTGCACTCCTCCTGCTCCACACACTACTAATTTCTCCGAGAGAGCTTGCGAGGAGGAGGAGGAGGGCGATATTATTATTATATTTATTATTAGTGATTGATTATCATCATCAAAAAATCTGCGCGATCTCTCTTTCGGTGCTTTAAATATTTATGTACATATATTGCACTACCAGCTACTGTTGTGCACTTCTCCCTCCAATAATAACATGAGGAGGAGGATGATGGGATGCATGAAACTAACAATAAAAGCTAATATCAAAAAAATTGGTAGAACATTAGGAATTTCAACTGCATGTGCATGCACACGAGATGTCTTTTTAGGCCGGCTCCAAGAAGAGCTCCAAGAGCGGCTGGCTGGTCATACTGCTGCTGCTGCTTTTCATGCACTATATTAATTATTATGCAATGTATGTATGAGCGAATGTATTATCTCGTAACTTTTTTTGTCTGCAAATATTTTTTTAAATGAGGTAGAATAACAGAAGAACAAATGAGGAGGAATTTAAAAGGAAACAAATGATTTAATTGATAAATTATGATCGTAGATGTATATTTTTTCACAATTATGGTTCTTGATTGTTGCTCCTATCTCTCTCTCTCTCTCTCTCTCTAACTGTCATAAATAATAATGGATGCAAATATAGGAACTTATGAAAAACTAGATATATGTATGCATATTATTTTTTTTCTCATCATGTTTATTCTTTTAAACTTTTTTATTTATATACCTGACGTATTTACGTATGTAGGACAAATAGTAAAATTTTTCTCGATTTGTGTGAAAACTAAAGGATTCTTAATGTAGTCAAAATCATACAATCTTGTTGCTCTTCTTTTTTTGTATGTTTTTTTTGGAATCAGGTAATCATTAAATTCTTTGGCGATAAAACTCCTTATATAGCATTATATATAGTATATATATTATCATTATATATATGTATGTGTGTATGTGCTTGTGTTTTTACGTTTTTACATAATAATAATTTCTTGATTTGATTCCATCCTTTTTTTACTCAATTATATATTTTTTTTTCGTATTTAACATTACACAATAATATAATAATACGTCAGAACGTTCTTCGTTCTTGTACACGACCACCCCACATTTTTACGAATATTTTTTTTTCATTCTTTTTTTTTTAATTATTGAAGATTCGACATCATAAACGCAGTCCATTATTATAAGGTTATATGAGGTGACAAGGGGGACAAATGATTAGGTTTCTTATTTTATTTTATTTTATTCTTTTTTGCTTTTGATAATCTTTCGTTTTACTTTGTTAATTTTTTTTAAACGAGAGACATACAATCATAATTCATGTTTTTTTTACTTTCATAGTAACAATTTGACTTACGTTTTAATACCAGAGATTATATAATATATAATAGTATTTATATATATAGTTTAATATATATAATAATATGTGTATATGTATATATCTTATTTTGTATTTTTTGTAAACATATGTATATATATATAATTAATTATATATTTAGTAGTAGAGACGAGGAATATCTAACTAGATTCTAAAAAAATCAATCTTTTTTTACGCTTCTTCCCCTTTTTTCATCTTCGAGTGTGTACACAAAAAATGATTATATTTTTGGTGTTGCGACTTATATTGTTTTTTACGATACCCAGTTAATAAGAATTATGATAATAATAATAATAATAATAATAAATGTAATTCGACATAAAGCAATGTTATATGTTATGTTTTTATATACGATTATTCTCGACTTTTTGGTGGTTGCGACGACGTTTTTTCTTATGCAAATAGCTCACTATTTTTTAATCGTTTTCCGATTCCCCGTCACTTGAATAGCAGACTGTCGTTCCTTGACGTAAATATCCGGCCTGAGAGCCCTCATTGCTGCGAATGAGAAGAAAATGTATTATTTACAAAACAATTTGGCCAACATTGAAGACGTCAACTAATTATTTTCACATTGATTGTGTGAGGAATTACCACATTCGACGATAGTGTTTCATCCATTCATCCATCATTTGAGTAACTAACGCAGGTCTCTTTGGGATTCTTTGGCGAGCCACCATGATTCCCCCGTCAGTGTAGCACAGATCTAGCCACTCACTCATGATTATCTCTTCCTTTCCAATCTTAAACATCAGGTATTAAAAAAAGGAATTAAATCAATCAAGGAATATTGTAGCAAGTTCTCCGAGAGAAGAAACAAATTTTTTGCTTCTAAGATAGCGGGTAAGCTTACCTGTGATTCAGTTAAAAAATGAATGGGGAGCATATTTCCTTGATAAGTAATGAGAGGCAAGTATACACAACGGGAATTGATATCATCAGCGTCTAGTTGGGCTGCGGATGCTATGCGAGACAGTGGGTCGCAGTCAGGCTCCAAAGGTACCAAAGCAGAAAAGTGACCACGAGTGTAGCCCAAAGCGACGGGCCACTTCCAGCAAAACGAGTGCTCCCAAAAGAAGGGTAGATAAATGCCTGGTAGAATAATGAAGAAGATGATTGCACGTTAATGTCTCTGCTCATATTATTTATTATAATTTATAAGACAAAGGTGTTTTAGGGCTTACCCTCGTATCTTGCAAATCCAAGATCATCCCCACAATAGCTTTTCACGTACTTGACTCCGTACACAATGATTGGACGTCGTAGAATGTGAGCCAATACGAAGATATGAAGCTGCTCCAGACTTGAGCCTTGTTTTCCAGCGATGGACAGCAACTTGGTGAAGTCATTCAAGCATTGAGTTTCGTTTAAACTAAAGTTCAATAGGCCAGCAAGCAATAGTTCGCTCTCTTTCCATCGTTGGTAAAAGCTGCCGACAAACAAATTATAATTATAACAATTAAAAGTTTACATACAACTTCAAAATATCTTATAGAAGAGTTTAATCCATATTTAAACTTACATGTTGGAGGATTCACTCAACGATTCATAAAGCACCCTTCGCAAGCCCCCATCATGATCAAAAATTCCCCAAGTGGTTTGGAACAGAGAGTCCAGGAGGCAATCCCCAGCGGATCGGTTCCACAGGGCATACAAACGAGAATTGAGGGAATCGGTTAGCTCCACGGACCAGTTGATAATCTGACCTTCTTCTAGCACTTTTTGTACATCTTTGTCGAGAATCTCTTCAAAGAGAGTCTCTTGAACCTCCGAGGGCAGCTCTTCGATTTCGGAAGGAAGTGTAAATGTCGTGATTTCGATCGAGTGCTGACACTGGAAATTCCCTTTGCGAGACCGTATAGATGCAAGGGCATGTCGACGTATGTCTAAAGCTACGGTGGGGGCGGACAAAGGTGGCACCCTTTTTACTACTGGTGAAGTATCATCCACTTGGCTCAGAACTGTGGCCAGCACGTGGTCCTGGTGGAATCTGTAATACATAAATAAATCCGTTAATTATAGCAAATTACCAATTAACTACAAGCAATTATCAAAGCATTATCATTTACTTAATTTACCTTAGCGCCAAGTGCACAAGAGTAAAGCCTGGATCAAAGGCCGAAGGTCTAGCCAAGATTTCCACTTCGGTTTCAGTTAGTTGCCGAGTAGGGTCACCCCCTGCTGCCAAATACTCCTCCACCGCCTCAATTTTTCCTTCCACAACGCCCCTGCAAGCCTCCAGGAATAATGTATCCACGTTCTCCCGATGATAGAGTGACTCCCTCCCATGATACCTTGCTATGTTGCTTTTCCCCATTTGCGACTTGGCGTGATTTGCACGGTTGTTTCCAGTCGGGAATCCACTGCTTACGAGGCTTCCAATGGCCTCATTCTCTGGCTCCTCCGGGAAAGAGGATCCACACATTATACACTTTACAGACCTCGGCCAATTATCATACGTGCACATGGCGCATGACCACTTTTGTTCGTTCACATTACAGTTCTTGATCAAAGGAGCCTGCTGTTGTCCCCCGTGGACAGAGGGCGGACTGTGGTTGATCACTTTGCTAGCACCTTCAGGATACACCACCATGTTTGCAGCAGCTGCAGCGACAGAACTTTGGGTATTTAACACCGGGGGGAGAATATTATTATCTGAGCTAGATGATTCACTAATTAATGACGACCCAACTTTCTTGGCTTCGTCAGAGATCTTGAGAATATTCATGTCGTTCCACAACTTTGATTTGTTACTAGGTTTGTCTTCTTTTGACGTCCTTGCTGATGTGAGAGGAGGAGGAGAAGCTGAGGACGGGGAAATTATTATCGGCTTTGGCGTGGTGCATTGCAGGCAAGCATTGAGAAGGTCAGGATTCAAGAAGGTACAAGCTCGGCAGCTCCAGGATAGTAAATTCGATTCTACTCCTCCATCGCCACCTTCCCCAACAGCTGCTTCAGCCCCTTCCACCAGTCTATCATTCTGAAGGTCGTTGTGGTCTAACGTTTCGGCTTCTTCCGGTCTGATTGTCGTTGAGATGGGTTGAGATGAAGGAGTAGTTATTGAGGAGGTGGTTGTAGTTTGCACAAGATTGGAGCTTTTCATCCTATGCGACGCATTCAATACGTTCTTTACAGATGCCTTGGCGGTTGCTGAGCTAGCTGCACGCGCCCCTACACCACCTCCAGAGCAAGCACCAGTGTCGACAAATAACCGGCCAGTAGTCGTCGTCTTGTTCAAGTTAGCTCCTCCAACACAGCCCCCGCTTCCCACACTTGTGTCGATCACCAGCGAATCCTTGCCAGACTCCCACACTGGATCTGCATTTTGTTTTGAAATTCCATCTTCGATCCGCTTCAAGGGCTTCACACATCTGTACAAATACAATAAGAACATTATTGAACAAACACATTAATTAAATTATACCTTATAAAATATTAAATTCGGACGCCGGAACCACGCTCGATTACACCAAACCAGACCTCTTTTTTTCAAAGACCCTTCGTATTTCCGATACCAGTCGAGAACAAACACCCTTTAGAACTCCTGTTGCCATCATGTGGCTTAGGCTTTTCCAAAAACTTAGAATTATTCCTATCACAAACTAAAACCTTGGTTGGCCCACTACTCATTATTAATTACAAAAGTAAGCTAATTGGCTGACTAAACAATTCCAGCTTTCTAATTCTAATCCACGTACTTTAATTACTATTATTTAAAGAAATGAATTAGAGTGGAAAACTGAATATTTTGTTTCAAAGAAAAGCTTATACAACATATGATTTCTTTGAAAATACAACATATAATTTCTTTTGAAAAATACAACAAACAACAACAATAAACAAAAATATTACTTCCTTCTTGTTTACGTCAACAACGGCACAGTGGCCTTGACGAGGTGTTGTTGATTGACTACTCCTCCGAATTTCCCACTTATTATTTAACGTATTATACCACAGTTAGTAAAGATAATTTAAATATTTAATTATTTTAATAGTTAATTAAATAAAATGTTTTAAAAAAATCACTCACCGACACATGGTGCATCTTATTGAAGACGGCCAATTATTGTAGGTACAGTACTCACATTCCCATTTTCCACCACCATCGCAGCTCATTGTAAATATTTGGAGACAGGGGTTCCTCCAAAAATTGTCGGCTACCTCCTCCTTCCCTCCCTTCGCTCAACCACGTTGTATCTTGACTTATGTTTTAACTCTTTTGTTCGTCGACAGTCACATAGACCAACACTCTCCACTAAAGTTAAATTAAGGCTACATAATACATGATTTAATTGTATTTACACACCACAATAGCAGCAGGACACATAACATACAACAAAAACCTTCTTTTTTTGTTCAAATTAACAATTAAGTAATATCACAAGCTATTTAATATGTAACCGTTATTGTTGATGATTTGATTTGACAAGACTAGGTCACAGGTATGAATTTCTCACCATATTTTTTTAAACAATTGCCAATCTTCAAAAAGAAAAGAAAAAAAGGAAAGCTTCTACAAGACAAAATTCAATCAAATTATGCTTCAAATTCTTAACAGTAATAATAATAATAAAATAATAATAATAAACTTAGTGTTGCTGTTAACTAGAAGTAGATTCTTGTTTCTAACATACTAATTTTACACTTTTACTTAAGTTTGAAAACGAATAATAATAATAATAATGATAATAATAAATGACTCGACTTACATAGTGGTTCTTGTGGTCACAGGGTTACAGAATAACTAATTAATTATAATTTTACTAATTATAGTCACAAAAATTAGTTTTTTCTAGTGTGGTTTGTGGTGATTGAGTTTTTGTTTAAATTATTTTTTTTTCATCCTTTTAAAATCACAAAAATTGTATGTTTGCTATCGACTATTCCACTCCACTCCTTTTTTTACCCTTCTTATTGTTGTATTTTCAGTTTTGTCATCTAAATCTTTGTAATTTTTTTAGTCGAAAATTTATGATCAAGAACACTCTTTCTAAAGGTACAGGTACAAGTTTGTAGTTGATGATGAGAGAAAATAATTTAATAAAACGAGATTATTTGTAATAATAAAGTTGACCCTCAACTACTGACGACTGAACAATGAGTAGACTAATTTTTTAAAATCTGAATTGAGAAGTAGTTGGCCGTGTTCCCAAATTGGAAAAAATAATATCTATATCGGGTTGTCTTTTTAAATTTTTTTCTTCTTTTCGTTCTCTTATTGATGAAATGACAAGGAAATTCTGAAATAGATAACAGATTTTTTTAAATTCAAATAAGCAGGTAATTTTCTGTGGCGCCACTACTAGCACTGGCAGCTTCACAATTCATTTACATTAATATCAAATTACTGAACTTTGTGTATGGACTCACCTATCTTCAAAACGTTTATTCAAAAAAGCATATTGGTGATTGTGAGCAAGAGGAAATGTGAGACAGGACGTTGAGAGGATATTATCATCAAAAATCAAAATATACATCAAAAACCCGATTTTCTAAAAATGATTAGATTGATTGGTCGGTTTAGTAAATGACACGCCAGTGGTAGTAGCAGCAGCAGTGGAGAAATGCAAAATTGGTTGTACGTCAGGCTCGAATTTAAATTAGCATCGATGTCAAAGATGATAACATCAGGATAGCCGCAAAACCTTCAAGTCAAAAAATATACATATTTTTTTAAACATAAATTAATTGAGAAGGGCTCCATAGATGAATATGTAAAATGGAGAAAGGATATCTAATTGAATGGATTTTTGACAAAAATTACAAACAAAGGTTTAGATTTTATTAGTTCTAATGAATAATTTACCTACTTTTGAAAATATTTGTACTATTGTGGTCGCATCAAAGCAGTTGAATTTCCTTCCGTAATGCTTCAATAATCCCAACTCGCACAAAAAAAAATCCAACAAGGAAGGCAGAATCGAATGGAGCAACCAGTGGTACTGATTTAAGTGTGCAAGTAATTAACTTAGTGGCGAGCAGGCCCTTTCCTAAGAATAATTAACTTAATATATTTTGCTTGGAGCCATCCACCGTTTTCACATGAATTGCACTACTACAGTTAATAACTGTTGTCGTCTAATCAATCATTCCACGTGAATGCAATTCACAGAAAAAATAAATCTTAATTTTATATCACGCTTTTAAAACCAAGTTTCCCGGTTTTGATGAATACAAATGAGCAGACAAATTGAACAAAACTGTGTCGCAACTGAACAACTTATGAAATTAATTAAATGGTGACCAACGTTAAATACTGGAAAGGGTCCAGATCCTTAGATAAAGGCGGCTAGCTTGAGATGCGGAAAGCGATTGATTGAGTGACGAGTGAAGGAGAGCTACTGTTGAGTTGCTGTACGCAATGTGCATGATTCTTCATTCCAGTCCAATTTGTTGTAAAATTCGTGACCATTATACTTTTACTCGACAAATTAAACATTTACATTATCGGTTCACATTATCCGACTCTTCACTAAATAGTTTTTTTTAAATGTTCCAATCTTTAATAAAAAAGTCATTGACACTGTAAATAATAACTTTGATGGCTATTTCCTCACTCTGCTGCAGTGCCTGCAACAAGTCAAAGATAAAATTGGGATTAATCAATCGATTCTCAAAAAAAAAATTCACACAATAAAGTTTTTAAAAAACCCACAAAAAACAATAGCACGTAAACACCAAAAATAACCACCAACAACATCAACTAATCATGTAATTGTTTGCAATATGCTCCACATTTTAATTACAACAATTCAAAAAGCCACAAAACTGCAAGAATTACATTAACTAATTTTTTGAACGTCTCTACTCCAATGCCTACATAATTTTTTTTCTTCTTATTTCATCAATTTCCTATTTCTTAATACACAAAAAAAATTATACCTTCCCCAAAAAAAAATTAAATCTCAAATAATTTTATTTGAATAATAATTAAAAGTTTTTTGTTTAATAAAAAAATATATAACCCAATATATGTATTTTAGTATACCTCTGGTACCTTTTTATAACTATCGAATAAAAAAAAAGTTTTCTAAATGGGCTGGGTGTTATATATACCTTTTAACTTTAATGTATGCATTATGTGATGCTTGTATTCACGTATTACTCCCATTATCATTATTTATCTTACATATATATTTTTTTACTAAAATTACATTGCATTGTTGAATTTATAAATGCAATCTTCAATCTAGCATGTATACCTTTTTATTTGAGGAGAGTGAGAGAAAAAAAATTTGTGTGCAAGTTGATTTGTTTCTGCAGCAATAATAATAATAATAATGTGTCATTAATTGTTATATTTGCACAGAAAGGGAACTATCCTTCTCTTTATATTATACTAGTTATTAATGGTGCACAGTGCACTCACACATACACACTCTCTGTCCACAAGATAATCTAACAATAATAATAACCGCAACCAAGAACCTTTAACATTATTATCATCATCACTGCTTATTGTATTGTATTGTTGTTGTGCAAGAAGAAAGGTACAATACTTTTTATTTATCATCATCAGCAGCAGCATTGTTATAACGTGAGCATGATTAAAGTAGTAGTAGCAGAAACAACAAAATACCAAAACGCCATTTACCACTTTCAAACTCAATACAATGATAGTATTCTACTACTTGTTTTAACATGCACAGTAACAGTAAGAAGGACTAAGGAGGGTAAATACGCTGCCTTAACACTACTACATAAATATAATAGTAACCTTTACAAATAGTGAAAAAAAGTATCTCCAATTTTTATTTACCTTGTTGTTTTTTTAATGTATGATTGGGTAGGTAGGGGATACTCACTATTCACACACACTCAGTTTCATTCATTTTAGCACAGCACATGTGCGTACCCTACTGCAAAAAACAATAATATTATAACACGTACATCTAAACTCGCCTAATTGTTGATTTGATAGTACTGTTGTTATTATTATTATTATAGTAATAATTTACTAATGTATACAACGATTGTCTGTCTGTCTGTTTAACTATTTTATTTTTATATTTTTAAAACATGAATGGCGAATATTTTCCCTAGTTGCACGACAACAGTGATGGTAAAATTTTTTGCAAAAAAAAAAGATGATTAGAAGATGTTGTTGGCTTTTTTTTTGGCGACGTGTTTTTTATATATATTACTTTATTGTTTAAATATCAACACATATTGTTATTTATTATTGTTTTGGATGGTTTACGTACTTGTGTGTGTGTGTGTGTATGTAAAAGTGTAAAAGTGTGTGCGTTCTCACCCGTTTTGCAGTGTGTGCAATTGTATTTTTAAAAAACAGGAGGATAGTAGTAGGAAGGAACTTTAGTGCTTCTCTCGTAAAATATCTAGGTCCACCACCACCACCACCAGCCTTTTATTTATTTATTTCTTATTATTATTATTTTTTACCCTTTATTTGGGCATGTGTTGTGTGTAAATATTTTACTACATTCAACATTGCAATGCATTGCATTACTTGTACTTATTATAAAGAATCCTTCACTTGTGCTTGTTTTTGTGAGACACACGCAAAGCACACAAGTTATGAAGGATTTATATGTGATGATGATGATATGATGATGTATACATTCAACATTGAACACCTTTTCATCATGAGCCTACTACTAATAAGCCTAAATCCATATACCACCATACATAATAATAAATAGTACATTCTCTTATGCATACATAAACAAATACACATCATATGCATTTCTTTGCGAAAAAAAATATAATAATAAATAACTATTTTTTTTACATTTAAATTTTTGTGCAAGTCTTTTGTCTTGAAGACGATGATGATGATGATGATAATGATGAAATTCCAAATGAAATACTATGCCAATATATATAATCGTAGTAGTATGCATTAAATATGGATGGATAGTATTTTTTTTTAAGAAAGGAAGAAAGAGATGGATTGTGCTTTGTGCTACCTGGTGATGGGATACAATGGACAATGAGCAAGTGTATGAATGAATGTCTGATCCATGTTTTTGTGGAGGCTCATGTGTACTAATAATATAGCCCATGAGGTACATCATACCAAATTGCCAAACAATAAAAAAATTGTTATTGATATGTAAAGAAAGATTATAATATGTGTGTAGATGGAACATGTACACATTATGTATGTATGTATGCATGTATCTACATGTATGTATCTTTGTGTGGCTGTAGCATATAATGTGTAAAATAGAAATGTATTTTTTTTGCATATTGTTTGGTTTGTTGAATAAATGGAAGCAGGTATTTTATAAATATTTTATTTCGTTTGGTCTCATGGAATATGCATGGCTGCACAAAAACTGCATGAATGAATGACTAAAGGAAGGAAAGTGGACAAAAATATAATTGGACTACGAATCGGATAATGCGGATGCGTTACCATCACTCAGTCATGGTGACAATTTTTTAACGATTAAAACGTATTTTCATGCTTCACTGCTACTGCTACTGTGGATTGTTGTAGATGTGGTTGAGGAAGGAAACAGGTATGTATGTATGTATGTATGCACATATGCAGCATTTATTTTATGACAAGATGAGATATGACATGATGATGGCACGAAGCAAGGGAGAGTACACAGGAGAGATCTTATCCCCGCACTTTTTTGTGACTACCTATATTTAATTATGATAATGATTTTTTATTTGCAGCTGTGCTGATATATAATGTATACATTGGTGGGATAGAGGTAGATGCAGCGGCAGCAGCAGCAGCGCAAGCCCAGGCAGAAATTGCGTGAGGGTGCAAGAAATGAAATGGGAAATGAGGGGATTATATAAAATGCCATTAATATTTTTGTTATGCATATTTTTTACTATATATTTATATTAGAATATGCTACTATTAACATAATGCATTTATTTCGTTAAAGATGTCGTGCTTTTCTTTGGCATGCAAGAAAAAAAAAGAAAACGGTGAGCTGTGAGCTGGCATTAATTTCCATAAGTTGAGATATCAACTTGTTTGACAACAAAAAATCTTGAATTATTCATTATCCTCTATGCTCTATTAGTAATAGGCTATTACATCCAATTTTTCTCAATTTCCGGCTTATTTATTGTAAGCCAAAATGCATATATCATAATAATAATAATATATTATGCTCATTCTCATAAATATTTAGGTAGCCTCTGAAAAAAACTATCTGAGAATATGCATAGTAAGTTGGCATACAACCACAAACTGCTGGTTGACCTACTTTGTGAAGGTCGCTTCCGATTCTAGACGAAAGAATAAAAAATGAAAGTTTAAGGAATGTTGCAGTTAAGCAAAAAAATGATGCATCATTATATAGTGAATAGTGATAGCAATAATCATATAATATAACACACACACTACAAATAATAATCCAATTCCGAAGTAATGCAGGATAATGTTGAGGACATGCTTTTTACTATTTTGTGCTTTCGCTACTGGGAAAAGTCAGCAGGAGTAGAAAGCTTGCATGAGCTTGGCATAGTTCCAGTAGAGTGCAAAAAGTTAAAATTAAAAATAAAAGCCTCGCATAAAGTTGTCATGAAGGTCTATCTTAAATATGTTGCACAATAAGTACAGCTCGTGCAAGTAAAAGTACATAATTTTGTAAACGTAGTAAATACTCTCACTCAACTCAAAGTTGGACTTGGCCATATAAATATAGATTGTAATAGATGTACTTTTTTGCATTCAATCAACAAAACTTCAATCCTTTCCTGTTCCCTGGTACATTTGAGGTAAAAAATTATATTATTCGACCTTTCGAATGAGCTATTACAAAGCAAATGTAATGTTACAAAAATTAAAGATTTATTAATCATTCTATCCCGCACCATGATACTATAATGGATCGATTATTTATTATGTTCTAAACTTTGTGAAATATCGAAAAGGAGGGCGTTTGGGCGGACAAGCTCGTTGATCTAAAATAACGTCTAATTTGATACACGTTAATAAAATAAGATTGTCGAATTGCACAATATGAGCGAGCCAGTCAATGTTACATGAATAAAAGTAACATGTATTCTATATAAAAGCAAGAGCAATTTTAGATGGCATTTTCCGACTGTTTAATGTCCGTGCAAGTTATATGCGTGTGTACGCAGATTGTTTTGATGTGAGGAAATCTATCAAAATGTGTGCGTGTGTACCACCGCAAAATGAAAGTGGACCGGAAGTCAAACTTACTTTTAGAATGGTCATGCAACAAACCGCTGATTGTGATGTTGGGACTTCAGTAGAGAAAATAGACTGGATTATATATTTGTACGCTAGAAAGAAAGCATAAAACAAAGGATAAAGATGCAATTGCAAGATTGCACCACACCACAATCTAAAAGAGAAAACAAATGTTGGAAATGTTTTCTTTTCCAAGTCAAATTTGGCTTGCATGTCATGAAACTAACTAAACTAACATTGTAATAGCCGGTACATCTGTAATCGTTAATGCAAATGTATACCAACTTATCATTAATGAGCCATACGTATATATTTACCATTCCAACAACTGCAGCTTAAAATTAAAAATAGGTAATAAAAAAGATGTGGATTATTTTCGAAAAACTTGGTCTCAGTATGTTTGTATGATGTAAATTAGAGGATTCTCCAACCTCCAAATAAAGACCTTCGTCATCTCATCAAGTTATATCTCTTTGCTATGTATGCAGCACAACAGCAGCACGATCACCAACTCTTTCTGGCAAGTGCGAGTGCTGCAGCATCAATGATGGCAAATGGTAACAACAAACCAGGAGCAGTACTTATGCTCATTAAGCCATTATCCTCATCACTTTGCTCATCAACTTTTCTGGTTCCATCTGCATCTGCATTCCACTGGACTTGGTTTTTTCCTTGGGAATTTTTTTTTCGAAAGGGAATCAGATTGGATGGGATGATAAGCGAGCACCGCAGCGCAATATCCCATCTCGGCCAACAAGTATTAAATGCACCGTATGCGATTGTACAACAAAAACATGTTTGAATATTTACAGATAAATCCAAAGAGATAGATACAAACATCCAATCTCCGTCCAATTCACATCTTTTCACCAGGCAGCCAGTCAACTTCTCCTCACCATCATCATCATCACGATCTTCATGATTTTAAATATAAGCCGTCGAACAGGTTTACTCCCAAGTTAAAGGGAAACTTTCACGTTTCACAATCCTTTCCTTGTGTTGCTGCTGCTGGCTGTTTACCAACTACCATCGACCATCTCACCGTGTCGTCGTCGTCAACAACATCAATAAGAAGAAAGACGGTGTGTTTGCAGCAGCAGTCCTTCTCTTATCCACTGCTGCTGCTTGTAGCATGCATTGCTCAGCACCACCACCACCTCCTTCTTCCTCCTTCTCTCCTCGTTTTTATATATTATAGTTCAAAAACAACCGAAAGTAGTATACGATATATGACTATTGCTGTTATTATGCTATATTTTATATTACATTCTTCGACTGGATCAATGTGCACAACAACAGCCGCAGCAGCAGCAACAGCAGCAGAGCTTTGCTCTCTGCCGTCTGATTTGTCGTTTTTTTTCTTCTTAAATATATAATATTTTGGTATGAAGGAATAAAAGGTGAAGAACCAATAATTTCAGATCAGAAACCACCACCACCACCACTACTTTGGAGACTGACTGCACACACTGGACTAGACTACTCACTCTGTGCTTTGATTTGGTGTGGTGGGTGAATAAAAGATCAGAGTCCTTTTTTTAAATTTATTGCCACACAGTCCAATATTATAAATCTACATAATATTATGTGTATGGTATAATTAATTGGTTGGGAGCAGCTGCTGTTGCTGCTGCTGCTGATGTGCTAGCCGCTTTCCACTGATGACTGATTCGGCTATTTTGTCTACTTTAAGATAAGGCAAGTTTTTCCTCGTGTACCGTCGACCAATGTAGTAGTAGCTGTCTTTAAAAACAAGAAGATTACTTTAGTACCATCTTATTATTAAGTAGCCCTTTTTACTACGCACACATGACAATGGATTTGCATGCACCATTGTAATCGATCAGAGAGAAGAACAACAACGTGTCTCTCTTTTTCCCATCATCCAATGTCATCATCATCATCATCACTATCGTCATCATCGTCTCCACAGTTATTAGTCTCCCTAAATATCTATCTCATGTGGTGGTGGTAGTGTTGTTGTTGAGCGTTGCAGGTTCTTAACCCTTTTGTTGTCTTCAAACTCACGTGAGGTTGAGCTACCTGTATACATACATATAGTTATGTAGAGTCGAGCTTTTGGTTTTACATGTCCAGTTTCTAATCCTCCTTGCTGCTGCTGGCCGACTGCCATTTTTGCCAAAAAATACAAAACTTTTTAAAAAGAAATCTTTCTGAATCTAGTCACCCACGACGGAGAGTGTGTAAAAAATATACTACGCGTCATCTGTTTTTGTTATAAAGTTTAAGTTCGATATCGACTCGAATAGGCGACACGAAGACGTTCGAAAAATTTTATCAGTTTTTAAATGAGCTTCAAAAAGAGAGACAAAATGATGAACTCTATTGTTGTTGTTGTTGATAGTGCGGTGGAGTGACTTTGCTTGTAGTAGTAGTAGTAGTAGTAGTAGTAGTAGTAGTAGCGGAAACTCAAATTACGCAATTTACTTGAGCGCTTGTTGTAAGTTCTACCTAATTTCGAGATCTGCTGGTTTCCTCTGCTCTTTCAGTCTTCCAACAACCAGCATATTCTTGACTATTGTCGGCAGGAACAATTCAACAACCAAAGTAAGGTATGTCACAATTTACTTATTTCTCTCATCAATTTTTTTTTCAATTTGTTTCTGACATTTTCCAATTGGCTATATCGTCGCATTAATGAGTTGAGTTGAGACTTTCCAACATTACACCGGTTCCCCCGGCATTAGTTATTTTAATCATCTCATGAATATGTATGTGCAGGTGCACATGCTGCACATAATTATAGCTTGTGTCATTTTGGAGAGCAGCACACCTGAAGAAAGTTGACAGTCTCTCAATTTAATAAAGACGTCTAATGAAAATCATCATTGCATGCAGATGCAGATTGCAGATGCAGTAGTACAAATGAGTTTGAAAAAGTCACGGATGTGACTGGATACAAACATTTTTTTAAGGATCCCATTAAAAATCAATAAGAGCTAATTGATAGGACTTTTAGGTTCAAAACCCTTGACAATTGAAAATCATTTAATTTAGGCTTAATAGCTTCACTTCCTTTTCCCGTAGAAAACGTAATGCTTGAACTGAACAAATCCAAGAATTTGCCTTGATGTTCAAATTATGTATATTCATGCATCATGCATGGCATCATTTATTATATAGCAATACATACACATATACACACATCAATCACCAAAGTCAGCAACAAAGACAGGGAGAGAAAACGAAACATTCGTCATCCAAGTTTAAAGCCAAGCCAGCCACATGCACATAATAATATTAAGCAAACACAAAAGCATATAACAAGTTGATAAAGTAACCCATTAGTAATTTTCCATTTGTAAATTTTAATGTTTTTTTTTTTTGAGTTTCTCTGCTCTCCCTCTCTCTCTTAACTACCCATTCTTCTTGGTGGTAGAAATTCGTAAGAAAAAAATACAAGTAAAATGGTTTATAAATTAGCTCATTTGGTGAGCACAACAAATGCAGTAATGTTAAAGCAGCCATATGCAGTAATTACCTAGCCATATCAAAATACTTACGTGGCACAAAAAAATATATAGGTATAAATATAAAATAAAAGTAATGTAAAGTCGTGCTCCCTCTTTGCCCTACTCTCTTGTGTTTCTATATTCCTCGTCTTCAACAAGGTTTTGATTTGAGGAGCTAGACTCCTCCACTTTTTATTTTAAAATTTAGAATACTAATTTTTTTAATTATTATATTTTGCATTCAAAACTAATTTAGTTGACCAGTGTTTAGCTTCTGATTGTACGAAAAAGTTTTACGTCGTACGAAGTGGAGATATGGTTTTGGACTGGAATTAATTCCTGTGACTGCTGCTGCTGCGGCTGCTCCTGCTGCTGGTGAACATGCATTTATTTTACGCGTGCTTTTTTATAGAAGTTTATTTTGTATTTTGTATACGTGTTCATTTGTCGTCATCGCTCATAGGATTATATATTTAATATAATTTTGCAAACCTTTTAAAAATCAACTTGTTTTTTAATTCAAAACTAAAACGTTACACGTGGTTTCTTAAAAAGTTTTTCTCTGTGTGTATATTTTGCGTAATATAGAGGATGAGCATTCAGACTTTCCTTTTTTAATTCTTACCCTTTTGGTTTGGAGCAATCACTCTTCTTATTCTTCGTCCTTGAGGTACTGCACTGTTATCTAAATAGTTCTAGTCAACATTAAAATTCTTTTTCATGTGTGTGGTATTAGTAGCACACATTCAAATTTCTCGCATATTTATATCTACCAGTAGTAGTAGGACAGGCAGGTTGATGCACTACTTTTAAGCTGCTGCTTCTTCCATATCATATATCATATCCTATATCATTTTCACGGCATGTGCAGTAGTTCAGTATGTTTGGATAGTTATCACTTGCCAGTGTCAAGTTGAGCTGTGGAGTAAGTAAATGGGCTATTATGAAGACACTCATTCTGATATATGAACCTTTAACCTACCTACCACCCACCACCCAGGAGCTCACTGACCACCAAACTATTATGCAACTCTGGGCAGTCATATGTATGCATTATATTATGATTGACTCACAAATATCATGGAATTTGAAGGAAATATTTCATTTCTTCATTCATAAATAACTGTTAACCAGTCAATAAATAAACAGTGTACATGTAGTACATTTGTGTGGTTGTTTCACCCATTAACCCCTGTACTTGTTTAACATTGGTGAGAAGTAGTGCTGACGTCTTTGATCAAGTTTAAGATCGCTACTCTCAATTTAACCGGTTTCCTTTATCACTTTACCGACCTAACCCCTCCAGCTTTACATCGTTTCTTATTTGCATGTCAAATAATATGTAGTTTTCAAGTCAGAAGGAACAAGGTTTAAATGTGATCATCGCATCATGAGTGATGGTGCATAGGTTCCACGCACGCATGTACATATCAACATATCTAGGTGTTTCATTATTTTTTCATTCCAATTCAGTATTCCAACTAGATTCAAGTTGGATTCCAATCAAACACCATCAATAATAGTAGACTGCACGTCTCTCATTTCCATTTTGGCTACAAATTGGGAAAAGTGTAATATTTTGAAGCTCAACAAAACAGTAGGCGCAACTTGAATTTTTTTTTAATGAACTTTATTTTCAAGCATTGAAAAAAAATTGAAAGGTACCAAGAAAATATATATTTGGTTGTCATATGCATGTTTAAAAAAAAATTATTCTGCGCAATAATATAAAATTTAATTTAATAATTGTATGCAAATAATGGGGATGTAATGGGTTGCGTTTATAATTTTGTTTCAGATGGCTCCTCCAATTGAGGACGTGAACGGGAACAATGTGGGAAGTAAGCAGTTGCAACGAATCAATATAGACGAGCCGAGATGGGACCAGAGCACGTACTGGGGTCGGGCTCAACACTTTTTTGTCACAACAAACCCACTAAATTTGCTCTGCACTACTCAAGAGTTGGAGCGAGCCAGGGATATAGTCACCAAGTACAGGTATTATACGCATGCAGCATGCCAATTACAAAGCAATCGGAAGGATGTCGGCACAGGTGCCCATGAACATGTCCATCACAGGGTGCATGATGTCCTTTTACAAGTAAACTGAACACAACAGCTCTGATGAGTTAAATAAATTTGGGAATAATATGTTTTCCATCATTTGTCAGCAAATTAAACATGCTCAAAATATTTTTTTTCTTAACAGATCAACGAATGCAGTAGTCTTCTGGCAATGGTTTAACCAGTCTTTTAATGCCGTCGTCAATTATTCCAATCGGAGTGGGGATTCACCACTTAGTGTTCAGTACGTTTTAAATAACAATTTGTTAGTGTAAATTGTACTTTTTTCGTCATGTGATGAATAAAAAATACGCAAATCTTTTTATTAATTTCCAATCAGGCAACTTGGTACTTCCTACGTTTTGGCTACAGGTGGTGCACTCATCACTGCTCTTGGACTTAACAGCTTGGTCAAGGTAGCAGCAACACATTAATTAAAATACATGAGCTTAGTGTTTAGAAAAACCATTGAACCCCAAACGTTTCATTTTTTTTTGTAGAAAGCTCCACCGCTTATTGGACGCTTTGTTCCATTTGCAGCCGTAGCTGCTGCGAATTGCATCAACATTCCAATGATGAGGTCCAAGTAAGTACAACTTTTTATATTTTTCTATGCAAGAAAAAAGTATTTGAGTCATTCAAGTTGACATGAAATAGTTGGGGTAATGCAATTTACTATTGTAGCAGTGAGTTTATCGTAATTCTCCAAATAAATATATTACTACTCATGTTAAACAAAACATATAAAAAATGAACAGGGAACTCTCGGACGGAGTGCCGGTAATAGATAAGGATGGTAACCGACTAGGCGACTCTAAAGTAGCCGCAAGAGAAGGAATTGGGTCTGTTGTGCTCAGTCGTATTCTCATGGCGTCACCCGGAATGAGTAAATAACCTTTTTTTTTCTTCAGGGGCAAAGTAGCTAATTCAATCTTTCTTTCTATTTGTGCACTCCCTCCCTCACGGCTTATACCACTTTGTGCAAAATCGTTCCTCGTGTAGGGAGCTTCGTGACGGTATATCTGTAACGGATGAGGGGGGTAATCGCTTGGGGGTCTCTGCAATTGCAGCCAAAGACGGCATCACTCAAGTAGTTCTCTCACGTATCGGCATGGCTGTGCCGGGAATGGGTACTTGCTTTCAATATGTATATGTCTTTAGCATGAACTCAGTATATGTACCTAATCACAAGCTAATAATTATTTCTTTCTTTGTTTAATTTCAATTAAACATTCTTTCCAAACTAACTCGTTATTTCGTATCTATTTACTTTAACAAAAGGTTTTGGCTTTTTGGTTAGCTGCTTATTAATTTTGTTCAAATAGTTGAATGTCAAACCTGCCGCACAATTAACTCATTTAAAAGCTTCTTATTTATGCTTACTGGGCTGCTTGCATGGGTGCACACTAATTTAAATTTACAAATGTTATAATTTTAATTTTACAAAATTGATGTTAACAATGCTATAATTAATAATTTTGTTATAAAAAAAATAAAGTTTTTCCACCCATCATAATGGACCGTTTGGAACGAAGAGGAGTTTTGACCCGATTTCCAATGCTGGGAGCGCCTTTGCAGGTACTACTTTGCGGCATCTGTTTAACATTCGCGACACCAATGTGCTGTGCTCTCTTTCCACAAAAGTCATCCATTGCCGTGTCCAAGCTGGAGCCAGAAATACAGGTGCGCTCAATTTCTCTCACAAAATCTATTTTACACTCTTTTAATTGAAAGTAGTAACTCACCATTTATTTTATTTATTTTACAGGAGCGTTGCCGACAGATGGCGAATCCACCAGAAGTTTTGTACTACAACAAGGGCTTGTAATCTTGAAACAACTTAGTAGCCAAAATAACTACAGTACTTTAATTTGTAGACTTATGAGATGATGTTGAGCACACAAGTTTTCCACTAGATGTACCCTTTAGACTACAGAACCACTTCACTTCGTTCAACTCCATCCTTTTTGTTATTATTAGTACACTACGCTAGTTACAATTATAGTTTTAGGTTATACATAGTTAGGATTACAATTATTATTATAGTTAAGGTTACCACATGTGTTTACATAAGATGGTAACCCGACATGCAGACTATATATACCAAAAAAATGTCTGGAAAATACTGACAATCAATCTTGTGTTGATCAGTCAAGTAACCATGATATTTCTTCGCGCAGTCAATGCAGTTGCAACAATAGCAATTAGTATAAATTATCAAATAATTTAAGTGTAATAAATAATAATTAAATAGGTATTATAAATTACACAAAAATCATCCAAACAAATGAAATAATCAAACGTAGTAAAATAAAATTTAAAAAACCGACTGTGGTAGCCAATTATTCGTCTGGTTAATTGTAAAACTGTAATGATAATAATTAGGTGTATAGATAATTTGATAAATAAAACAAATACATTATTAGCTAGTTGGATAAGAACATTATTTTAAATATCGTATTTATTATCGTGTAAAATATATTATTATTGTTTTAAGTTTTAATTAATGTTATGCCATCGCTGTGTCGAGCTTGTGAAGTTTTCATGGTTGTCTTCTTTTCTTTTGCTAAAAAAAAGAAGTGACTAAAAATGTTAATGGAGCGCTCTATACACAGTGATGAGTACTGATGAAATGGTGCTGGCCCCTATTTATAAAAAAATATATTATATATGTCCGCCTCGTCGGAGTTGTACTCCGAGTGGGTGCGTGCGTACATACATATATATACATTACATATTATATACTTGTTATTACAATTATTGTAAGTATTTATATAGTTGACTTAATAATAATAATTAGTGTGTCAATGTAATTTTTAAATGTTCACACAAATTATCACAGCACATTTTAAAGCAATCTATTGATAAAGTTAGTTCAAATTTGTGATTCCTACGGAAGGATTTTTGCCCAAGTGCAATAATAGTTGTAGTAATAATAATAATAATTAATAGTCATAAAATATTATACGTGAATCAATCCTATTTTATTTTTTAGCTTGTAATGTTTACTCAGTTGACCTTACATGAATACAATATGCGTACATTTCATAGTCAATTACTTGCCAACTTACAAATAAATAAATAAATAGTATATTATAATTTCAAAATAATGGTGGATGGGCGGGCATGCGTACTTATATTTATGTGCGCTCTACGCACACTAGGTATGTATGGATGTAAGTACGAATATGTTCCCTCTCTTTCAAATGATCTGAAGCAAAACAAAGAAGAGTCAAGTTGAAGGATATATTTCCGGGAATGGAATCATCGTAAATCTTAATCATCAACGGGGATCAGAGGAAATAGTGGGATAGGAAACATTGTGTGTGTCGTCGTCAAGCATGGTTTGATTAGTGCAATTGATTAATAACAATTTGTTCAAAATTAACCTCCTGTGGCGAAAAGTACTTTTGTCAGCTGTTTTTAAAAGGTTTATGTGTGTGTATTGATATGATAAAAACTAAAACTGTAAACAAAGCTTCTTTTTTTGGTAAAAAAAAATATAATCACATTTTCCATTTATTTTTCACCATAAAACAATCTAGTTAAGAAACGCAATTTATAAAAATACGCAAAACTTGAAATGATGATCATTTTGCAATTATATATGCAATCCACCAGTTTGTGTCGGCAAATATTTGTATCAATAATGTCACACGTAGTCGAAAATTAAAATAAATAAATAAAAGGATAAACATTTCCAGCAAAATTGTATGACTGCTTTTACTTCAACAATAAAATACCCAAGTTATTATTGTACCCGCGTTCATCTCCCATTCAAGTGTTAGTCAGTGTACTTGTATTTGTAGAAACAAGGGAAATATTATCCTCAAGATGACAATAAATACGAACACAGTTGTTAAATATAGTAAAAAAATATATACATAATTTTACTTCTTTTTTTAGCCAGTGTTGATCATTCGGTGCCTTTCGACGCGAAGCGATCTATAAGTTAACGAAGGTACCGCCCAAGTACCTTTACACTGGTATTCACTGCCCACTGAAAAACGAACTACATGCATAATCTCAGGAACTGTTGGGAGTTTTAACTTGAAACAAAAAATTCTGACATTTTGAGAACTTAGGGCTGCGGGCAAGCAAGGTTCCAATTTCCAATTGTTTAGCCTTCATATAATAAAATTCAAAAATGTGCAAAAATAGTGTATTCAAACATCTAATGGGACAGTTACCGCACTAATTACGGTGTACGCATTAAAAAACGTTACTTCACAAATTTTCATGAATATTCATACCAAACAAACGAAGTTCTGATGGAAAGTTTGCAAGAATGGCTACCAGCATTAGCTTTGTGTGTCAATGGGCCAATTTTTAAATGCCAAATTTAAAATAACCATGAGAGTTGCATTATAATAGCTCAGCTTGAATGCATTAACAATTTAAAAAATCCATGATTTTGTAAACCGACATTCTTATGGAAGCACCAGCTTCGATTTTATGGGTGGTACGACATTCTTATTTACACAAACAATAAAGAAAATAAACAATGACAATAAAAATACCGACTGCCAGTGCTGATGTGTACGAACGATTTATAAAATAATTCGCTTATCCATCAACACGGCCGATTATGAACGCCAAGAGGTCATATGAAAATTAAAATGAGGTGTAATGTCGTATCGCTCCCCATTATGGTATTTACCACGTCTGTTTTTCATTGTATTTGTGGATGATATGATAATGTCATGACAGAAAGAAATGCATAAAACATGTTAAATTATAAAATTATTGTAGAGTAATAAAAATGATC
>JAHZNC010006352.1:0-27518 GCA_027744095.1 Zhuqinia jingwanae
TCTGAGCTATCACCTAAGGTATCTGTGTACCAAATATAAAGACATTTGAGGTAACCGTTCTGAAGGTATCGTGCTCTCGATCGGACGGACAACCTTACCAATCTCAATACTATAACTGGTTTCATCAGCTACGTAATAAACCTATGCACATACGCAAGTGAGATAAACAAACAAACTTTAAAAACTGTTTCTTGTACACTTTTTAGATGAATGAAGGGTATACGGAGATGTCCAGTTATGATGTTGATAGCGAAATAACTGAAGATTACATCATCTGGTTGCGATCATCTTACATGCAGGATTCTTACCAAAAGTATTTTACATTGTTAACAAAATTCAATTCAAGTTGTAGTTCAAATTTCAGCCTCACTAAAATTTTGACTCTTAGAGAAAAATATGACGCACCTCTCCACAACTGCATCACATTTGTCAAGGAATCATGTGAGAAATTACAAATAGAATTCCCACAAGAACTAAAGGATTTTCTCTATTGGTTAGGGAACAAGTATGTATTAAAGGATTTGCTATAAACACAAAATGTATAAAAATTAGCAATGTACTTATATTCTTATAATGTTCACATTTATTCCATAAATTTGCAGTCCCAAACTTGTCCGCGTTGGTGCATTTGGTGGAACGTGCGAATCCATTCAATCACATTCATCTTAATCAATAATTTTTAGATTACGCGTGTATAAATAGTCCACAATAGTTTACATTAAAAAATTGGAATAATATAAGCTCTGATGTTGTTTCGAAAAATTATATTGTTACAATTTGCCCTTTCATTTTCTATGAAATAAAACCATCCCCATTGTCGTTCCCACCTTCAGCAATTTTTGTTGGGCTTCTGATCCTCCAACGGTAATGTACCCTTGGTGACATTGCAAAACCAAAATACTCCTCGATCCAATAACCATAAATCCCAGAGTCCATTAATCTCTGAAATATTTTGGAGAGTTGAGTATTTCCAGGTGGGTAAAATCCAAAAAAGTAGGGCCGTGCAGTCACAAGTTTTTTACCAACGTAACAACTTTTCTTTCCCCCATAATTTCCAAATCGCTGTTGGCTTCTTGCTTTTGCCGCTTCCATGAATGCAAATGGCCACCCAGAAATCATGACTATTTTGTCACCTTCAACCATATAATGGTATAGGTGGTTCGAGAGGGTAACTCTATCCAGTAACTATTTTAAAACAGCGATATCCCTAAATAACTGCACATTTTCTTTGTCTTCCAAGTTTTCATTTAAGAAACTTTGCACAAAGCCTCTGAACATTCTTCGAACAAACTTGTTCCCCAAACATCAAATGGTAGTCGAGGTCCCTAACTGACCACAAGGTATCATCCTTGTCTTGAAATAGGTGGACTGATTACCCGACTTGTAACGTCGCCTAGGTAAAAATTTACTAAAATAGAAGATGAAAGCATCCACAAAATGAAAAGAGGAGAATAGCGCTGTCCTTTTATGAGCGGGGAACCGCCGGGCGACAAAAGTATGGGAAGGGGCGCACCAAGCCTGCCAAAGAAACTTGTGGAAATAGTGAGGACCTTGAGTCCAAATAGTCCCTCGATGATAATATGCTTACAAGTGTAAAAGCTAGCATTACAGCTAACCAAGCCCATTTGTCGAAGGGGACAAGGAACAAACTAAAATTCCTTATTGACTCCTTCTCCTTGTTCCACAATAGGCAAAGTTCCAGCCGACCGTGGTGACCTGTTGGTTGTCATTTTTTTAAATAAAAAATGCATTTAGAAAAAATCAGCGAGAACTGGAAATGCGTTCTTAAACTTATGATTTTGTTACCTCACCTCCCTAAAAGTTGGGAGTTCCTCCACTCCACTGCCTTGACAACTAACTCGGAAATACTTTATACAATTATTGCAATTGGAAATACTTTGTCAATCTTTCACTAATGCTCATTCCCAAAACGACTGTGGGATGATTTTTCTCGCCATGAAATTCCCTCTCTCCAGATATTATTCCATCATCATCATCATCATCCAAATTGCCAGCAATCATTGTTGCGTTTACATGGGAGATGCAATAATCTCCATTAAATTAATGCAGTGTAAAGTGGACTGTTGAAATAATCCCGTTTTCTGGGATACTTGGATAAAATGTTTTGAATAAACTGTTGATCTTTTCCGTAGTAGTCCACAAATATGCACCTTTCATGTCCGGAAAATATCAGCGAGCCTCTACAAAGTTGTACTTGTAATAGAATGCCAGCTAAAAGATTAGGATTTTGCAAATACCTATATGCACTTATGTAAAATGAAGGCGTAATTATTTTTTACTATGCATAAAGTAAGTGTGGATAAATGTATTTCCTTGTTTTTATAAATTGGTAAATCAGAGTAAAACCCTACTGTGTAATATGCATGTTCTAAAAGAGATAATTATAAATTACAGATTTCATCTATGACATTTATAACTACTTCCAAATAAAATCATTTCCGGGATAGAAACAACCGCAGAAATATGTTTACTCCAAATCCAAAAAAATAGTCAAAAGTTTTACAATATGCAACAGTACATTGCATATACATTTCTAACCGCCTTCCTAACCTTTTGTGGTCATACTTTCAGCATTTTTGTTAACGATCTTCCAAAATTAAGGTGTTTATGATGATAAAGAATAAAGATATATATTTTGGATGGCAAGACAACAAACAGTTACAGTTACAACAAAATGAGTACACTAATGACTATGACGCCTGTTCAGCAATCACAACTTTTTTATACACATTTTATCCATTGAACATAAAAAATTTGTTTATTACAAAAGTTGAGAGCAACACAACTTCAATTTTATTTTTATTTTGAGTCAACTCCCATTTTACCCTTTTTCATTTCTCTGCAAAAAACATTTTATTTGCCAAAAATACAACCTTTCACCCTTAAAATATAATGCAAAAAGGACCAAAAGTTACGTCAGTATTTCATTAATATACATATACTCGGGGGATATGACTTGAGTAAAATTTCACAAAATGAGAACCATTAAATTGTTCACCTTGTTTACCGTCGTAATCGGGAAAATAAGTGTACCAATCAGACAAGTGAATTTATTTTCCTGAATAATTTAATAACAATTTCCACCAATCAAATAAATAAATTATCGACTAAAAATTATCGTTATGCTCCCCAGTTGTTACGGGTTTTGTTTGTGTGCCATATAAAAAGACAATGATGTTTCTTCCTTTTTTAAACTTCTTTTTAGGTAACAATATTTTACTTTGCTCTTTTTGAATTCCATTCCATATTATGTCACCGCCAAGTTTAATCCTTCCCGAAATATAATCTTCATTTAGCCCATCCAACCCTGTATTTATTTCGTGCATAATTTAAAATCATGTCTCCGGAAATGCCAGTGTGCCTCACGGTGAGACTCTCACCCTCACCATACCTTGTTATAGTTATAACTAATGCAAAAGAATATGAGCATCTCCAATAAGTACCAGTGTCCAAAGAGGATAAAGTGTCAAGTTGTGAGTAACCAAAATGAGGATGAAACGACAACGACGTCATCTTCGTCATCCTTGCAACCCAACAAAATATCCGTATACATCACACACTACTTGTCCTTTGAATCTCAGTTTAGCTTAGCTACTCACTCTCCAAAATACAGTGAAGCTATATTTTCAATGCCTTTCACAACTTCCAAGGTATTATATTATCATTTTTCTACTTTCACATATCACATGGACAAAACAATATCACTTTCTGATTTCATCCACAGGGTTGCCGTAACCAAAATACGTCAGTGTACTAAATAAATACAGTAATCTCACTTCGCCCCAAGCTACAAAAGTTTTTGACGTGGAGATGTGAACAGAGCGAGAGCTGCCAGTATACTGAGACTCGAATGAGTTGCTAGCATCTCTTTTACCCGAATAAAAATTATTTTTTCTTTGCTCTCCTCCTTTTTACAGTATAGCTTCGGGAGGTAGCCGGAATATTTCCACAATTGAATTTCTCCCTGGTCTTCTTCCACAGTGAAACTTCTCCCTAGGATAACTTCTCCCTAGGGTAACTTCTCCCCGTGTAAAATCTCTCCCCACTAAAATTTCTCCCCGGGGTTGACTTCTCCCAAGTTACATTTCTCCCTTCTTGACTTCTCCTCAGATAATAGATAATATCTACCGAAATTACTTCTCCCCAGATAATATGATGAAACATTTTATGCTGATGTTATTATGATATTATTTATTAGTTATTATGTTACTAGTAGTCAGCCATTTGCGTAAATCCTCGAAGCAACTGGAGACGAGGAAGAGCCTCGCAAGTTTGCTGTGCCTCATGGCGAGAATTAAGTTGGTACTTGCGTTTTTTGTCTTGTTGTTACAAGGACTCGCTTACAGCCAAACATGATAGATTTTACAAACTAATTAATTTTTTGTGCTGCAATTTCAGAGGAGTATTTACGATGCGTTTCCACAGTTGACTCGATGCTCAGTTTGGACCGCATGCGACAGACAGTTTACCTTCGTGAAGAGCAAATGAAATCTCGCCCACAAAAATTGAATCAAAGTGTCCAGAATCATAACCAGAACAGGGTTTCCGACAGAAACCCTGAACACATCACCAAGTGGACAACCATGACGAAAACAGTGATGTAAGAGGAAAGCAGCGGATATTGCAGTAAAAAATCATCGGAGGAATCCTGAAAGACAACTGGTTAACGTCCCTTTAACGTAAAGTAGTAGCCAAAGCTTTTAAGAAGCAGCGAAAACCAAGCAGCTTACCAGCTCCATTGAATACAACATATATGCCACACAACAACCTTCCACCTACCCAGACAAAATATATAATTATGATGCCTCCTTTCCTTATATATCATCATTAATATTATTACATATGCAATTATATTGCGCATAGGTAATTACATGTACAAGAAAACAAAACAAAGTTAAAAAGATATGTAAGTACCAATGATCAACACTTGAAAAAGATTGATTGATTTATTTAAAATGATTGCATAAGCATATTATCCCTATTTCAGCCACATACATTTGGACATGATTACTGATTACCTATTCACTCTTATTTTGAGTAGTATTTCCAGTTTCCATAGTTGACTTGATACTTCACTTGGCTTCCATCATTTTATCTGCTAAAGGACATACCTATATCAAATCACGGGAGAATAAAATTAACTTGAAAACGCTAACAAAGAATAATCCGGATACTTTTTATATGGCATTTATTTTCCAATAAATAAATAAAATGACTAATAGATGACGTAGCAACTACTTGTAAGTTTTTACTAACTCAGATAACTACATTTTCGATTGTTGGTAAATTTTTTATTTACATTTTATTTTTGTTTTTTTCTCTTTTGATTGCTACACTTTTTTTCATAATAATTAATCTTTTTAAATCACACTTTTTTTTACAATAATTTATAATTAATATATTATGTTATAATAATAAGCACCACAGTGACAGTGTGTAGTAGCTAGCTACTCAAAAAATTAGTATTATTGATAATAATAATTATTTTTTAAACATTTTTATCAACCATCCCAGAAACATATATAATATTTATATCACTCATTCATCAACAATCATTAATAATCACCGCCGGGTTTCTTTTTTGTTAATTCTTTTTTATATATCACAATATTTAATATACGCTCGCAGAAACACCATTTTTTTATTATTATTTTTTCACAGTTACGCTCACAAACAAAATAAATTAATTTACTTACATTATACATTATATTTTTTATAGTACGTTCGGCTATGTTATTCGGAATGCGTATTTATAATTTTAATATATTTAAAGCTTCTCATTTAAAGTAAGTAGTAGTGTGTGTGTACACATTTTTATAGCGTCAAGGTAGTTATAATAAGTTGGCTAGTTGAACAATAATTATTGATATAATAATAATGATATTTGATCATGCTACACAATTTAAAAATATTATATGTAATATTTTTTCTTCTTCTGTGGAAAGTTTAAAACGGAATGCACACGTTGTATTAAATTTATGTACCACAGCAGCATTACAAATTATTAATTATTAGGAATTATCTTCTTTTTTTTCGTGTTGATTATATATCCTCTATCCTCGCCTTCTTTGGAATTACTATATATTTACACGCGCGCATGTATTATTAAATCCCTTATCGCATTTTTTTCTTCTTTCGGGAACATAAATTTCAGCTTTAAGTACATTCTAATAATAATATTCTTATTTAATTAAAACTGATTGTAAATAAACTAATTAATTTTTGAACTATTTGATTAAGATTGTAGAATACGTACATAATATGGCAAAAAAAAAATGGGAAGAGGAGGAAAAATATTACACAACCAAAAAGATGGGATACACAGACATTGTGTTAAATATTTAAATAGTAATAATAATTGAATATTATATTACTTAAAAATAATAAACAACTTAAATACTAAATAAATGCAAATTTCTATAAACTAGCTATATTTCTATAGCTCTGTGGCCATTTTGTGAGGAATAATTATAATAAATACAAAATCAAAGTACATAATAATAATAATAACAATAATCCTTTCAAGTACATCAATTTTTTTATAGCTATTAAACACATAAGTTAAATTCTTAGTTTTTGTCTCCAGTATTTTTCTTTTTTGTTCTGTTGTAGAAGCAGCTAGGTGTATATAGGTAGCTATATATTTTGTGTTTTTTACATTTTCTTAAGCCACTGAGAAAGTCCAAAGCTATTGGGAATGTTGATGAGTTCCAGCTGAACGGTGCTGGGATTAAAGGGGAATTTGACGGCGTACGTGTACTGGGTATCCATTAGCAACTTGGACTTTTGCTGGGCGTCCTGCCCTTCAAGCGAGGAAGCACGCGTACTTAAAAGACGACTTTGCACCCGCTCGATAAACTGTTTGCTCACCTTGTCCGCATCAATGCCGTCTTTACTGGAGTACAAGTTGAGGAGCTTCACAACCTGAAAAACAATGAAAGATGATACACGATTTAAATTTAAAAAAGTTTCAATAGAGGATGCAAACGGTACTTTGATTAAATTTTTCCACGTTGTTTACCTGTTGAACTGAGAGATTTTCGGCGATATCACAAATGGTGTTGACGTCATTGTCACTTTTCCTTGCTTGAAGTATCTGACTGGCCTGGATGACCGGGCTGAGGGTGTTCTTGACCACCTCCTCCATTCTTTTGGTTCGTCCCCACTCCTCCAGCGCACTGACGTTGTACCTAATCTCGAGTCCCTTGCTCCAGTTGCACAATTCCCTTCTTAGCAGCAGATTATTGAGTGCTCCTGCGCACACGTAGTAAAACAGTTGTCTAAAAACTTGGTTGATCACTTCGACGTCCAGTCCGTAGGAGCAGAGAAGATTGTACACGATATCCAGCTTGCGGATAAGCGTATCCAATGGTTTCTGTTTTTCTGTCGTGGACCCTCGCCCAGCAACTGCAGCTCCTCCGCCTCCAGCGTCGATTCCCGTATTTTCCAGAATGGCAGGGACGATCATGGTTTGCATGTCCTGCTCCAAGATCTTGATAAGCATCATGTAGATCCACACAGCGTGGTCACTCAACACCTGTCGATATTCGCTCAGGTCAAAATTTTTGAGGCACTGTTCGTTTTGTTTCGAAGTGTTTTCCGCCTGGAAAGCCCCGTCGCCTGAATACTGCTTTAGGGTGTGCAGGAAGCGAAGAATGTTGCTAAGCCAGAGTACCGTCACGTCAAGTGTCTCTCCCCGCTTGCGCATCAGTCGCTTGATGTATGTGATGGCGGAGGTGAGCAGGCTGCGAACCTTGTTGTCATCATTGATGTAGTCTGTATAACGGATCATCATAAATAGAGTGTAGGCTGGAAGACCGGATGGCTGCGCGGACAGGGCGATGGCTGGCTGGAGATCGAGGATAAGGGCACGCATGATTTTCCCTTCATCCTCCTGTCGATACTCCAGCATTCCCAGGTAGATCTGGTCCTTTTTCCGAATGGACACGGAGGGTTCAGTGAGCTGATGATGATGATGCGAGTGGGGACCACCACTTCCATGGAATGAGCTCATGCTGTCGTTTTGCCCACTACCTCCGCCCATTGAGGCGTCGTGGAAGGAAACAACGGCACGTTCTGCGGCTCTTTTCAGCTCCTGTTTAAGTCTTGACACATGGTCCCTCAGCGTCAGATTCTCGTGAGTCAAGCGTCCCAACTCATTTCTCAGGTGTAAGTCTCCTCCACCTGTGCTACCATTTATGGCTTGACTAAGAGCCTCCGCCTGCTTGCCTACCTCATTTTCCAAAGAACGAATTTGTGAGGAGAGACTTTGCTTGTCCATCTTTTCCGCTTGCAGCTCCTTCTCCAGCTGCTGGATTATCTTCTTCTGAGTTTGGAGAATTAGCCCAATTTCGTCCTCATCATCGCCATTCAGTTGTGACACCGGTTCATCCGTTAGCCCTGGACTGCTGTTGGGATCTACAGCCCCCGGACTTGCCCTTTGCCTGCCTTTCGGACTGGCAAGCACCGTACGCAGTTGTATACTTTCCTCCCGCTTCCGTGCCAACTCCTCTTGCAGACTGTGAAATTGTCTTTGGATCTCTGAGGAGGGATCCTCTGTGCCTCGTAGCTTGTTCAGGTCATCGCGCAACTTGGCGTTTTCCATTTCTAGTTCTTGAAGACGAATCAGGTCTTGGGTTCGACGAGTATCAGAGTCGGGATTCGTTTGGGACTGCTCGTCAAGCATTTTCTCCAAAGATTCTCGCTCTTTTTCGGAATGCTTTAGTTTTTGTTGGAGCACCAGTACAAGGCCAATGTCTGGAGGAGAGCCGCTAGTGGCTTGCTGTTGCAATGCACGTCTTGTGGGCGATGGGGACCGGTCTAAAGATGGAAGACCAGAATCGAGGGAATTCGGAGCCAGACTTCGACGTGGAACTGGTGTCGGTCTCTGAAAATCAGAAAAACAAATAAATGAAAATGTAATTTAAAAAAAGCTTTAAAAACGTCAAACGTTAACGTTACGTTTGTTTTAAAAAAATGTTTGGTTTGCTTACTTGAGCTCCAGTGCCTTTCAACGAGATGTTATCTCTATCCCCTCCACCTCCTCCGCTAATAAGCTGCTGCTCCATGTCGTGCACCTTTTTCAACAATTGTTGATAAGCCTGCTGCTCCGTCTCTCGCTCTCGTTCCAGCTGCTGCATTTCCCTCTTCAGCTTTCCATTCTCCTCCTCTTTTATCTTCTTCTCCTCCAACTCTCCACCCAACCCACTTATTTTCTCCTCTGTATTTTTCAGTTCCCCTTTCAGCCGATCCACCTCCCCTTCCAACTCCACTTTGGTCGTGACAAAATCCACTTCTTGGTCCATTCTTGCCCTGAGCTCGTCCTCCAGCCGTGAATTTAAATTCTCCAACTCGCCAATTTTATCAAGTGCCGCCTTCAGGTCCTTCTCCATATGCTTGTAGTTTTCTAGCTGCACCTTCAGTTTATCATACTCCTTTGCCATTTTCTTACTCTGTCCTTGGTTGTTGGTCATATCCTCGATTCGCTGCTGCAGAGAAATGATTTTATTCTCCAGCCCCTTGTTCAACTGCTTTACGTGGTCCAGTGATCTGGCCTCGGAGCGCAATGCACGGAGCCTTCTTTTTGCCAACCATCTTCTTGCACAGCTTTGGACGAGTACCACATCTCTTATCGCCTTGGCGTAGCGCAGCTTCTGAAGCCAGCCCCGGATCCATTTTTGAACCACAACTGCTGCCTTTTCCTTTCGCAACTGGAGACAAAGATGTCTCGCCAGATAACCTCTGCATCTAGCCTGTAGCCCAACCGTAAGCAGCCGCAGCCTCTGATACCTTCTCTGCTCTCTCCACCGACGGTAGCAAGTTTGAATCCTGATAGCCGCCCGAGTCTGTCTCAGCTTTAATGCTAGTTTCCTGGCCAACATGCCTCTGCCGTAACACTGAAGCATTCCAACCGCCTTTTGGATTCTTCGGAAGCGACGTCGATAAATAAAGCCGCGTACCACCTTTTGTAAAACAACCGCACTACTTCTCATCTTTTCCATGCGTACCTTTTCAAAATACGCGACCTGGCCAGCACGGAAGAATATTTTGGATTTACCGAACCGGAACTGATCTTCATCACTAATCATCGCACTCACAATTGTCTCACAAGTTGCCCGGGGGTTTCCTCTGTTCACATCCTTGGCTGACTTCACAAGCGGTCGATAACGGGAGAAAAAATCGCCGTAAGTCCATCGGGATGGAAAACCGGCAGCAGAAATTCGAATGGTCTCTAGAACACCACATGCCCTCAACTGCTGCACTGCTCGGTGGGGATCAAACTCAAACGGGGTTTTGGAATCGTTTGGCTTAATGCAGCGTATGTAGTGGGGGGTCGTGGCGTTGAGTGACTGCATGAGTAGCGTCAAGCTATCCCTGAACTGACTGCCAACAGTTTTTTTCCTCATGGCGGTGCTCATGGTACCTGACCCAGTAGCAGGTCCTTTCTTGGCGGCAGCGTTGGGGGCAGAAGGTGCATCTTTTGGTTCAAGTAGAGTGCAAATCCAAGTATTTTTGGAAGCAGATATTGTGCCAATCTCTTCTCTCCCAGTTACTATTCTTCTGCAGGTGAGCCACTTGCGGAGAGAGTCAAAGTCAACTTGGAGTAACGTACAAAAGTGAGCCAGGTGAGGATCATCTTTTGGAATGCTGCTTGCTTGATCCCCTCCAGTCCCTTTTTGTTCACTTTTCATGATTTGCACATTGCCCAGGTGAAGAATAGCTGCCAGCAGCTTGAAAAAGTTTCGTCGATCATCTATACCAAAGCCGAGGAGGGTGAGGGCTTCCACCGTTTCCCCAAATAATTTGTCGTCTGACACGCCAGGAATGGTGACACTGGAAGATGAGCCTTGGTTTGTGTAATGGAATGCTTCGGAGCCTTCCAGGAATAACTCACTGACCTCAGGATGGGAGTTGCGGGACGCACACAGCTGATAAAATATGTGATAGTTACGCTCTTCCTGTGACTGGAACACTACGCGGGATTTTTCTAGAAGATAGGTTCGCATTGACGCTCCGATTATTGAGTATTTCGAGTCAAAATTCACCTCCACGTACTTGCCTGCATAACAGATCCAAAGATAATCAAACAACATGCAAAATAATCATGATTAGAAAATTCACTAATAATATTATTCTATATTATTCATCCATTCTCCGTGTACCAAATCTGGAAGAGTTATCATTTCTCGTTGTCTTTGCGTTCCCGATCGCCTCCATGATTGGACTTGACGCTAGCACCTTCCTCTCAATTTGTGTTTCGTTCTCGGATCCCCCCACAGTCGCAAAATATCTCATGGCGTACTTGGCACTCACTGTTTTCCCCGCCCCTGACTCCCCACTCACAATGATGCTCTGGTCCCTGTTTTCTCTCTCCATTTTTGTGAACGCATCCTCAGCCACAGCGAAAATGTGAGGATCCAGCTCCCCCCAATTGTGACCCCGATAAGCCCAAATGGTCTCCTTGCCATAGATGGGCAGTTCCTCGTAAGGATTGATGGCAACGAGCACAATCCCGCAGTACGTGTAAATAAAGTTGTTTTCCGTGAACCGGTAGTCCAGATTGTAGAGCACTGCGGGCTCGTGCAGGTACGACAATGATGTCAAGTCATTTTGACCAATGAGGATATCCGGATTACGGAGAGGAGGCAAATCTTTTTCTGGTGACTTGATTGATATGGTATGCGCAAGTCCTGCGCTACTCCCATCGTCCACCTCACATTCTAAAGAGTCTCCCGAATATTTTACAACTTTTGCAGGTATCCATACTTTTTCTTTAGAGGGTAGCCAAACCCTTGTGCCAGGAGAGTAGCGCTGCTGATATGCCTCCTGTTGTGTTGCTGCTGGTGACGGCATTTTGTGATTTTCTCCCTGATTTACTCTCAGTGAGAAGTAACTTTAATCAGAGTTGATGTTACTGATGATGATGCAGGTGATTTTGAAATTGGTCACCTCTCTGCCCTACCTACATACACTATCGAGCGCTGATGATGCAGTTTGCTGACGACGGAACCCACCACCATGTCCCCATCACGAGAACAACAAAGTGACACACACACACGAGCACCTTTTCCCTAAATGACACACAGGCAATTTAAAATAAACCCGCAGAGTTCTTCAAATATATATTTTTATTTTATAGTAACTTGAGAGGAGACTAGACTTTTGATGTTTACTACGGGAATGAGGACGATGATGACATGATGACAAGTACAAACAGAGGATGATGATGAAAAAGAAGAAGAAAAAGGTGTATATAGTGTGTAGGTAGGGTGACCACCTCAAAAGAAATCTCCTGTTCTCATCAGGAGGAATGCCAAAAGTCGATTGGAATTCTATTGAGTAGGAGTATTAGAAGAAGCAGCAGCAATACAAACAATGGTAAAAAAAATCTCGTCAGAGATCAGCTGCCACTTTATTTTGTGGTGTAATAGCTGTTCATCTGTTCAAGATTTCATTTGGCCTGCCATATTTATATACATAAGTGTATGTATATGTATCATGATGACAACATCATCCTCCTCCATACATCATAATGAGTCATCCACCGTCAAACTGCTAAAGTCTCTAAAACTGCAACAGTGCAAAGCAACAGAGTTCTTCAGGCTTGACACAGATAACGCTACAACGTCTCCCTTTTTCCCAACAACAAAGCCAAAGCTAACAACAACGTGATGCTAATAGCTTACACAAGAGAGATACTGTGTCATTGAGTAGCAAAGACAAAGACAATGTTCAAATGTTAAAGGCGGGAGTACCACTTCCTTAGGATATTAGAGAAAAACTCAGAGTTGTGGTTAGTAGATGGCAGGGATATGACATGAGATTAAAGTACTAGGAAGAAGGCGTATTCATTTATCTTTCTTGCTTCGCCGTTCACTTTTGCTTGACGGATATGCAAGAAAGTAGAGAAAAAACAGGATAATAAAAAAATAGCATGAGGGAGAACACAGAACACCCATCTCCTCGGCTGGACCTGCTTATTGTTAATATCCCGTCTATTTTGTAACACGTATAACCTTTTTATTACTATTTGATTGTATAGGTGGGCGTGAATAATCATTTAAAATGAGCGGCGAAAATAATCCTAAAAATTTGCAAAAGAAAAGAAAGACGGGAAACCTTGGAAATATGTAAATTCAATAAAAAAAATGTAGCGCAAAGTCTAAAGTAGTATACTTTGCGTCAAAATTGCGTCAGTCTCTTTTAAGCAAATCATCATTATTGATTCATGTCACTGCTATAACATTCTAAAGTTATATTACTCCCACTCCCACGGGTTTACCGCTAAAAATAATTTCAAAAAATATAAATTTCAAATATATTAGTTATTTTTTAGAATAAAACTTTTTTCAAGCAGCTAATTGGCGTCTGGATTCTGGATTGAGATTGTGTAAATAAAATAAACAAAAATTCCAAAATTAAATTTCGATTTTAAAAGAAATAACAAATTTAAAATCTTGCGGATGTAAATTAAATGGACATCTGTAACAAAGTGTTATTAATAATATGAAACGCTCATCTCTAAAAAAATCTCTCTTTTTGATAATGTTGGTAATACCAGGCAAAGGTTACCACCCCGCCCTATCCTGTCCACGTAATATTTAGAGGAATACCTAGCCATGTATTTTGTATAAGGCTAATTAACAGGTAGGTATGATCATTGCATTGCTGCCTGCTCTCTCTCTATTCTGTTAATGTACATCATTGTCCGGTGCTTTGCTCTAGCTGCTGATGTGACTGGTGACGACGGTGTCATCCTATTTTATTACCAATCTTCCCCTTCTTCTCCTGCCTGTTTTTGTTGTTATCCTACACATCATCATCGTCATCATCATCATGATCATCGTCGCCTGTGATTAGTCAAGTCAGTCAGAGTCCAGTTTAAATACGTTAATTATATAAAAAGATTGATACAATTGAGCATTGAAAATATTTTTGCACAGATGATGATGCATGTTTAAAAATATAAAATAAAGGTGAGACAATTAGTTTTACACATTAGCAGAGGTCACCAGAGTGAACAGCACACTTGTAAATTCCTTTCCCGAGAAATTAAAATTGGCTGCTATTTTTTTTTTGTAGTAATATTTTAGTAATGTGGATTAACTCATCAACTGGGAAAACCACATCATCATCATCATCCAAAGATCAACAAATTCCACCCACATCAACTTTAGCCACCCCAAAAGACGAAAATGAGTTTTTATTTGTCATACTACTAGTTTAATTACTTACTACTTGTTGTTATACGTGAGCAGAGAAGTGATTATAAAAATATTTGTTTTATTTTGGAGAATCCTCATCGCTAGGATACAAAAATATACAAAGTATTCTTATTTGAGTTGTTCTTCTCTCCTTATTGTTTAAGTTGCCGTTGTTATAGAGTGGTGGGTGGGTACTAGTTTGCATTTGTTTATTATTTGGTGGGTTTTTGTTTTGGGAACGGCGTAATAAAGTAAACGATGGTGACAAGAGGTGATGACGAATATGACTACCTGTTTAAGGGTAAGTACTTTTGCTAATTTTAGTCATTATCTACAATGTAGGTGGTTGGATGTGTGTTGTCAAAAAATTTGAAGTACACTCTGGAACAGATGTGCTATGTATGTTATTATTATTATTGTATTACGAGAGGGCGGTTCACATGTAGGAAGACCTATATGGATAAATCAAGTGGTGTCGTTTGAGTTTAAAAAAAATAATTAAAGGTTTATTTAAATTTTGTGTGATGTGGTGAATCTTTTCTTTTTGTAGTGGTGCTGATTGGGGATTCTGGAGTAGGAAAATCCAACCTACTGTCTCGATTTACCAGAAACGAGTTCAATTTGGAAAGCAAGTCGACAATCGGGGTGGAGTTTGCAACGCGTTCGATAAAAGTGGATGGGAAGACGATCAAGGCGCAGATCTGGGATACAGCAGGTCAGGAGCGATACCGTGCCATCACGTCGGCGTACTACAGAGGGGCCGTTGGAGCTTTGCTAGTGTACGATATTGCCAAGCACCTCACATACGAGAATGTGGAGCGGTGGCTCAGGGAGCTCCGGGATCATGCCGATCCTAATATTGTGATCATGCTGGTGGGCAACAAGAGTGACTTGAGACATCTTCGTGCCGTACCCACTGATGAGGCCAAGGCGTTTGCAGAGAGGCATCGCCTATCATTCATTGAGACCTCTGCGCTGGACTCCACCAACGTTGAAACGGCTTTTCATAACATTCTTACTGGTACGTATATTACATACATTATATGTCGTCACGCTAAAAAAAATTGAACCAACCTAATCAAGTTTTATTCTTTCTGTCTAGAAATTTATCACATCGTAGGCAAGAGAAACCTGCAAGGTGGCAACCAAGACCAAGACGACTCCTCTCCCCCAATTAATCTAAATCCCAAAACAATCGGAACAGATTCCCTTGGCGATAACTCTGGAAAAAGGCAGTGCTGTCAAAATTTGTAATCAAATAATAATGTACATATAATATATATCTAGAACAACATATTAAATAAATATTATTATAATTATTATTTAATTAAAATTATCAACTAAATTCAATTTTTGCGGTGGTGTGTGATGAGAGAACTAGTATGAAAGGTGACTGTGTTGTTGGTAATTGTTTGCGCCTGCTGCTGCGACCACGAGCATAATAAATACATAATAAATTAAATGGAATATAATTAAAATTTATGATTGGTTACAAATACGTGTAGCAGGTAGTTCCAATATTTATACTACTCTGTGTACTATGTACCGTTTCAAGGAAAAAATTAAAAAAATTCTATAAATATCATTACTTCAGTTGTTATAGTAAATCATTTATTAATTATTATTAGTGTTACATTATCTAAGTGTCTTTTACATTAATAAAATAAATAAATAATTTAAGTGCGTACGGTAGATTTTAAAAGAAGGAAATAAATCAATATTATTATCGGAAAGCACAGTGCACCTCATCCTGATTTTTGTGTGAATGCATGTCAAATATTTTTTAATGATTTAAAAATATATGCAATTACACAGCTACTCTACCTATTACAATCTTCTTATGACGGCATGAAACTGAATGAGGAAAAAACACGACCGGGAAATTGGCATATTATTTTAAATTTTATAAACTTTACTTGAGTACTTCAATTTTATTTGTTTTTTTACATATTTAATCAATACACAAACATTAAGAGACAGTAAAGCAGTTTATCATAATAATAATAATAATTATCCCAAGAAAAAATATATATTATAATATAACCACGAGTAAAAGTTCAACCGTGATAAGATAACCGCATAAACTGAATGATCAAAAAAAAACGTTTACAGTAATCAAACTAGTAATAATAATAATAATTATAAGTTATCAACTAACAAAAAAAATCAATTGCGTACTATTAGAATAATTATATATTTATATATTATGTAATTGTTGTAAAATGTCAATTAGTTTCTTAATTTATACAGAGGCGTATTATTTAATTATTTTTAATTTCCCCAAACACAAGATATTACATTGCAATAATTGAGAGAAATAATTGTTAAAAACTGAGTAATAATAATATTATTTAATTATGCTCCACTGAAATTGAAATGAACTCGTTGTCCATAGCATATAGCAGCGTTCGAAGTATGTAGCTTATATGACCAGCAGCTTACCAGCGATCGGCTGCACTTCCTGTTCCTACCCCTCCGCCGGGGGCGCCACGTTGCGGTGGTGGTGGCTGACGCCCAGTGCTCATTTGGTTGTTGTTCACGCGATTATTGTAGCTTTTGCGTCCTCTGCGATGCTCAACCCTGGTAAAGTCCCCAGAGTCGTCATCGGAAAAGTCACCACGAGGGCCCTTGTCGCCACCCCCACCCCCACGCATCATATCGCGATCATCTTCAGGTTCGGAGTGTGAGTCCCGATCCCTTTCTTCAGACTGACTGCCGATGGAATTCGACTGGTTGTTGTTGCCGTGGAGATGATGGGATGAAACAGGTCCACGACGAAAGTCATCCACACGATCACCTCTACGAATATCCCCATAGTTATCCCTACTAGAGTAGCCCCCACGGCCACCTCTAGACATGCCACCACCATCATGATCTCTGTCAAAGGAACGGCCACCTCCTCCACGGATTGGACCGTCGTGGTCTCTTGGACCGCGTCGGTTAAATTCTCCACCACGTCCTCCACCAGAGCGATCCATTTCACTACCTCGACGAGGGCCCCCACCACCACCACCACGACCTCTGTAGGACGAGCCACCTCTATCTTTATCATCACTACAAATTTTAAAAAGAGACAAAAGTTTTTTTGTTATTTTTTTCCATCTTTTCAAGCAACAAGAAAGAAAACAACCATTCTACTAGCAAACACGCCACCTGAACCAACAATTCCCTCCAATTTTATCACCAAGCATCACCAAAAAAAAGCAAAAAAAGGCGTGTGTGTGTATTCACCTAATGCATTGGACAAGAACTCACCTCCTCAACAGATTAAAACGTTGACTGGTATAAGCTTGAGGTTGGGATTGTGGTGGATTTATAGGTAATGGAGGTGGTGCCCGCATGGGTCCACCCATACGAGATCGCGAAGCCGAAGAAGACAGACTAGCTCCTCCACCACCAGATTCCCCAGGAGTAAGTGGCGAGTCAAGCTCAATGTAAGCCTCTTTGCTGCCGCTACTTGCCCTCGTCAGCAATCTTTAAATGATTTGCAGCAAGTTGAAAAGAGCAGTTCGGAAAATTTATGGATTTGCATTAGTCAGTGAGTAGCATCAGAGTCAGTGGCAGCAACAGAGACAACAGCAGCACAGCGGTAGCACAGTAGCAGTAACAGCGTCAGCAAAAATTCATTTAAAAACCACAAGCACACCCAAAGTCAATAATTATTATTAATAATAAATATTACGTATTGCTAAGTAACCATTAATTTTTGACATTCCCATGATTAGTTTTAAATTATTAAATACATATAAACTACAGACAGAGATGTGGAGAGCAACAGAGTGATAGACAAGGAAAGGATGTAAAGCTTTTTGACGAGTTATGATAATAAGAAATGTGTGTTTTTCTTTTCGCAATATACCTGAACTGCTTTGGCCTGTCCCGATCACTGCGATCGCGCGGTGGCCCATCCGACGGGCCTCGATCCCTGCGTTCTCTTGGGGGTCCAGAACCACCGCTACCTGAGGAGCCTCCCCCTTGTTGTTCCTCTCCTGTGGCGTCGGTTGAAGATTCGGTAGTCTCCTCTTTGTCGTCATCAACAGGTTCCACGTCCACCTTCAACTTTTCCATTTTTTCCTCAATTTCCCTCTCTCTTCGTTGTGTGTCGACGGGCTTGGCGCCTCCAAAAATGGATGAGGGTCCTGCTGATTCCGTTTCGCCAACTGGTTTGCTTACAGTCCTTGGCAGCACTAACAGTGGTTTCCTCTCTTTTGGAGCTTGAGACTGAGGTGGTCCCGAAGGTGGGGCCCCATCATCGTCCTCATCATCATCATCATTACGCGGACGACGATCCCCTCGATCTCGATCTGTTCGATCTCCTCCACGGACATAGTCGTCTCTGTCATCCCGATCAGATGGAGATACTACACGTTCTCTATGGTGCTGTCTGAGAGGTGGCGACTCACTCCTTTCTGATCGTGGAGCGGGAGGGGCGTTCGAGTAACTGGGGTAGTTGTGGCTTGAATTCTGGGAACTTTGAGAGACTTTGTGCTCTCGACGACGCCAAGTGCTCTCTTCGCGGGGTGCAGCACCACCTCCATGATCACTGGATTCGGAGTGATGACGAGAATGCTGGGAGGAAGGAGGGTAGTGGCCTTGTTGCTGTTGGTGATGATGGGAGGGTCCTCCTCCACCTCTGTTGTAGTAATCATTGCCTCCACGATCGCCATACCGATCACCACCACCACCACCTCTATCTCGGCTATCATAAAAATCTCTATCCCGATTGTTGTAGCCGCCACCGCGTGAACCACCGCCACCGGATCTTCCACCGTATGTGTTATAGTGTGAAGGAGCTGGGGGTGGAGGACCCTGCACCATTTGGCTTCGGGAGAATTCAATCTCTTCTTCCGGGGGTCCACGGTCTCTTGGTGGCCCACCTCCATATCCCCTATCCCTGTCCCCTCTATCACCCCTGTCTCTGTTGTAGCCACCACCACCACTTCTTGGCATGGAGCCATAGTCACCGGATGGAGGTCCTCTTCTGAACTCTTGCTCTTCTCCTCCACCACCACCACCACCGCCGCCACCGCCTCCAAAGTCCTGTGGCTTCATTACACTTCTCCAGTCGTCCACATCATCATCTTCTGCTGGAGGTCGACCTCGTCTTCTGTCTCCGTCCCCACCCCGCATGTCACTACGATTCATATCCCCGCCTCTCCTGTCTCCAGTCCCCAAAGTGATTCGAATCGGTCTGCCTCGCATCATTTGCTCGTTGCGAATGAGCGCCTCAATCAGATCTTCTCTAGTTTCAAAGTCAACATATCCGAATCCCCTGAGTCGATTCGTTTGCTGATCCCTGGGCAATTTCAAGTCAGCAATATCTAGTTCCCGAAACAACTTGTAAATTTCTTCCTCGCCAAGGTCATAAGGCAAATTTCCGAGGTGAGCGGTAAATGGCGGATGGCGTGGGATGTCCGCGTCATCATAAGCTGGACCTCTTGAAGCCCTGGGGGCGGAAGGTAGGATAATCCTTTCTTTTTCAAAAAACGATCCATCTTCCTCCACCTCATCAGCCCAGGATGTCATCATTGGCTTCGTGTTCTTCTTCTCGGCATACACAATGTTTTGACCGGCACCTGCAGACGGTGCTCCAGTACCCTCCTCCACCTTGGACGCGAACTCGGCCAGGGACATGGTCTTCCCCTTCGCCTTTTTCGTTTTTTCTGTTTAAAAAAAATAGTCAAATACGAATGTATAGCTGTGTAGCTCATTGCCGGATTATTAATTAAGTGACTTTGATTTCAAATAACTCTCCGCATATCACTTACTGGTCGACATGTTGACGACTTCTTCTCCCGCTTTCCTTAGTATTTCAATATCCTCCTCTTATGCGTTAATCTTTCCTTTCAACTTGTACCTAAAAAATACCAACAAAACAAATAAATTATCAAAATAAATATTCACTTTTTTTCCCAGCTGCACAATTTGCAACAACATACAAACAATCTGTTTAAATATGTTTCATGTCCTTATCAACTTACAGCTTTTATATTTTATTAAAAAAGAAAAGGATTCTTCTCCAAAACGTAACCAAGCGCTTATTACTACTAAAACAACAGCTTGCTTCCAATTTTTTTTAGTGCTCTTCTATTTTGTCTGTTCCAAAGAGTTCCTTCTTCACTGCCCAAAAATAAATATGAACTAAAAATTAACTGACAGAATTACTTCTTTATTTTATATGTCTCACGCGTCAGCAGTACACCAGCGTCACAGTCACCACCATCATCATAATATAAATATATTTATATGTTGACCATATTAACTGGTAAATAACTTTACAAGGAAAAAACAGATGAAGACAGATAATAGTTTTATTATTATTACCTTAAAAAATAAGGTAAATGTGGTGTGGCGTGAGTGGACAGTGTACCTGTTTAAATAAGTTGAAATTGATGCCTCTTCATTGATTCATCATCATTTAATTTTAGTTCTGGGTAGTTTGCCTCTTCTGTCTATCTGCTTCTCTGTGTGTATTTCACAACTCTTTATGATGATGATGATGGTGCGGTCGCTCGCCGTGGTCCACCATTCATTCACCACCACGGTCCGATTCTCCGATTTTCATTCGCTGTCCATGTCCTCGTCCCTGCCGCTGTCTATCCTTGTCTGTGTTCATTCCATAGCGTGGTGCAGTATATCAGTTCCAGCTACCGCCTATACTCTCCACGGTATATACACAAGGGGTATACCTTCATTTACTTTAACTCTTTAGCGAGAGAGGAGTGTGTGCCGATAAAAAAAAATGTACGACAGAGAACAAGAAGAAGAAAATGTGGTCATTCCTTAAAAGGTTCCTTTTCATGTAACTAGATGGCCCTTACCCATCGTTTTTATATTTTTACCAGATCGGCAGCGCGCTGCGCTGGGGCACACTAACAGTGACTAACTCAATAATATATTTACAAACTATAGTAATTAAATTAATTTTAAAATGTTACTATGCAGCACAAAAAAACACTCAATTTTTCAAATTGATTTACTTTATTTTAAACTTTATCATTTATTCAGGCAAATTTTGTTTAAATTTTTTTCACAAATAAAAGTCGACAACAAAAAACGTGCGCTCTGTTATTTTCATAATATACCTAAGTATTATAATTCCTCATTTTTAAAATAATTACTTTTTTATAAGCTTTACGGTTTATAATAATAATAGTTATATTTGTGTACTTATAATCTAGCCAGTCCATTCTCTTGTCACGAAACAAAACTTTAACATTTTTAATTAGTCTCTGTTCATTGCATATTTTTTTTACATTTTTATTAAAATCCCTTTCCATGTCCCATCGCTTCTTTCAACAACAACTCTGTCAGGTCAGTACAATTCAAATTTTAAAATCACTTTTTATCTTTTCGTTCTTTCCTTTAAAATTATTTTTTTACATCAGCATAATATAGATTGCTTTATTAAAACTTGACATTATTACAAACAACTCTATTCATGTTTTCCCTTTTTTAAATTCAAATAATTCATAAAGCAGCTGTTTTATTGCAGGCACCTTCTGGCCTCACCCTTATTTCATTATAAATGCTCACAACTTTTAAAGAGTTTTTTCCTACAATTTTCATTACGCATTTTCTTAATTATTATATAATATATTTTCCGCACAATGATTGTATGATTATAAAAAGTAGTTGATAATAATATATAATTTTTACTTAATTTTATTAACAATGCGAATAAGATAATATTTGTTCTACTAAATAAAATGGAATTACGACATTCACTGATAAAACAATGGCAATTATTACTATGATAACAATGCGTTAAAATCTACTTAAATAATAATAATAAATTATATTTCTAGTTGACAGAATATGAAATCATTTCCTGTATCCTTATATCCCACGCCCATGCATGCATGCATCACATCGACTTTCTCTCTCTTTCTCTCCCAAACATGCATGCATGCATACACAACTTCATTTTTTCACTTTAAATCCCGGTGCCCCGTGTAAAGGCACCTCAATCTACTCTCTATATCATCATCATCCGCCATCAATCAATATAAATCACAATAAGTTATTCTAAAATTTGTTAACCAAGTTCTCTAAAAACGCACGGCAACGGGACATATATTTTGTATACATCTATTAAACGAATTGTTTTACAGTCACGTGTGTATAAGCATTTTATGTAGATTTGAATTTATAAAAAAAATTAACTTTTTAAAACGCAGTTCATTAGTCCAAGTACCAATTACAAATTTACAAGGAGCAATTAATTAGTAGTATTATTAACTATGTACTAGGTTTGGGATTATCATATTTCATCATGGTGCATGCATTGCTAGTAAATTTGATTTTTATGGAACAGACGGACACAATGGGTTAGTTTAGTTGTGTAGATTCTGAACAAAGGGGATAGTGGGTGGGAGGGGATGTGTTGTGGGGGCAATAGATGCCGTTGGACACCTGGTTGTTCCACCTGTTGCGATAGATCCTCCATGGCGGTCATCCGTCACACTGGACACATTACTGACTTCAGTCAGGTTGCCAGCGCCTCCACCCGAGGTGGAGCCAGTGTAACTTGTGCCTCCGCTACTTCCACCCACATAATTGTGATAAAAGTTTAGATTCGCTTGGTTCTTGGCCAAGTCGAAATGATTGAGGAGGAGGGGGTGAGTTGGAAGGTGATGATGATTGTGATGATTTGTGTCCATTCCCACTCCACCAGTTCCATCTGATAGCATTGAGCCAGAGGTGGATAGGCCCTCAGTACCTCCACTGGAGGTTGATGTTGTCGTATTTACTAAAAGATTTCTCTGAAGACATGGATTGCGACCGGTCCATGGCGAGTCGATGATGACAGGACCTGTTCCGTCAGCTCCAAACAGGCCGCTGGTAGGGGATTCCAAAGGGCTTTGTAGGGCTTGAAGCCCCCCGGATAGCACAGATGTCTTGTTGGAAAGATCAGTATTTTTTACACGAATGTTGCGAATGTCAACGAGTCGCTCCACAATACAAAGTGCAGTTAATCTGGCATCTGGCTCTGCGTCCCACGACTCAATCAGTGTGTCTCTCAGTTGACGAGTGTATGGGCTATCGCGCCAACGTCGAAAGTGGGGTCTTTGCCGATACTGGACCACGTGACGACTCAGAGCGTCCATTGTCAAGTTGTCCTTGCCAATCTCATCCTCATATGGCAGACTGTGTTGAATGACAACGGGTTGGGGTGGAGTTGGCCCCACTTGCTCCTGCGTCAATGATCGGGACTGGGCTTGTGGTGGAACCACCTGGGTTAGCCTCATATCCGCAGAGCAGTTGGCCACCTCCCAGAGAATAAGAGCGAGAGCGTAAACGTCTGCCTGCTTCAGTGCGTTTTCACAGTCCTTGAGATTAACAGCACCTTCGAGTAGCTCAGGTGCCATGTAGCGGAGTGTGCCCGCTTCCGCAAGTGAACAAAACTCGGCTTGGCGCTCTCTCCCAGCCCAATAGTACTTGGAGCCACTAGTTACCAGACTGAGACCATAGTCGGTAATTTTGGGTGTGAGGGTGGACGAATCTACCAGAATGTTTTTGGAAGTGAGGTCACGATGGGCAATCACAATCTCGTCACGGTTCTCACCATGGAGATAACTCAGTCCTGCAGCTATACCGGAACAAATGCGAAGTACATCCCCAACCTTGAATCCAGCCACTTGTTCCTGTTGATTGTCCCTATTTTCATCCTCGTTGGTTGCCTGCATGGTGACCGACTGCAGATATTCCCGCAAACTTCCAGGGCAAATCTTGTCCAGCACTAGGATTAGATGAGTCGTGGGTCCCACCGTAAACTCTTGCCAGCCATGGTACCTGAGAGTTGACAAAACAAAATGCACATGATATAATAAGTAATACAAAAGTCAATATCAATGTCCTGTCATTCATCATCACATCATTATCAATGATCATAAATTTGAAATTTGTTTTACTAATTCTGCACTCACTTGATAATGTTCTCATGGTTACAATGCTTGCCCAGGTAGTTGAAGACAAAGCGCTCATTCTCAAAAAACTCTTTTTGATCCTTTGAAAAACATTTGAGAGCAAATGGTCCATCGGACAAAGACGGGATTCTGCCTTCGTACACGCTCGCAAACTTGCCTCTCGCGAGAAGGACAACTAGCTGGATCCCATCCACCAGTCCTCCTGCATTCTCTCCTAACAGTGACTCACATTCACCTCCCCCTCCTATCCCCAACAACAACAGTTTGCCCTCCCCTGCCAACCCATGAACATCCCCATCTCCGTCGTCCCCATTCTCGCCATTGGCCCCTGTTCCATCCTTCCTTTGGCGTCGGCGAGAGACTCGTCTCCAGTATCGGTATCCACTCCCCAGAATCATCACTCCGGAAATCACACTCGCACACAGGATCACCAATCCGATTGCGAAATTTTTATTCGCTCCTCCTCCAATCAAGAATGATTTTGCGCCTCCCAGCAAATTACCTTCTGCATCTTCCCCTGATTTGGGAGCACCTTCCTCGGGATCCACATAGATCACATCCACGTCCAAGTTGCAGTTATCTTTATCACAACAGCAAAAGAAGGGGTTTGGCTTTTGAGGCTGATGGTGTTGATCCTCCGTTGCCCCTCCTCCGGCAGGGGTGGTAGTTTCTTGTGTGTGAAGCCCAGCACTAGTAGCAGCAGCCCCGGCATCCTGTTCCTTGTTGATGTTATTAGTAGCGACGACACTTGGACCACCCTTTCGTCCTTTTGGCACCCTGGCAACACACTGATTTAAACAACTTGGTGTGTTGGAGCTGGCTTCCCAACATCCCTGCTTCATCATTTCCTTGGTTCCATTGGCAGAGTATTGCCATAGGGCGTAACAAAATTGAGAATCTTTGGCACACACCATTTCCGTAACACCATCTGCTGTGTCTTCTTCTTCCTCCCCCATGTCCACGTAACTCATCAGTTCGGGGATAACACTTTCCCCCAAGTTGTCGCCATAGCTAACACAGTGTCTTCTGCCTTTGATTCCACCCCCTCCACCAATATCATTTTTCCTCCTACCACTACTGCTGCTGCTACCTTGTTGTTGAGTTGTCGTGGAAGAAGAACCCTCCACAAACGCCACCAGCAACAATAATGATGCTACCAGTATCACAAATCTCCATGACGATGATGGTGACAAGGAATGAGGAGAACCATTATTATTTCTTCTTCTCCTCCTCACATCATTACAATTCGCCCAAACACCAAACATACTATAAATGTATAGTGGACAGTATAATAGTGAGCGGACGACCTCCAATTATTATTTCCCCCCTCCCCCGCTTCAATGTTTCAGACTTTTGTTGTAGTTTTTCACCACCACACTACTCACCCTCATTGTTCCCCGAAATATTTACATATAAACCAATTTGGAAGTCTAATCCCTCCACAAAACAATAATAAAATTTTACACTACAATATTCTAATTCTAAATTTATTGAATAATTAATGCGAGATTTTGAGTATTTTTTTTTCGTGTATAAACTTTTGCTTCTATACACGGCCACGGTAGTAGTAATAGTAGTGGTGGTGAGAATATATATGTAAAAGACCAAACAAAAAAATGCAATGAAATGCAGTGCAGTTTCTTCTGGCTCCTCCGTCCGCTCGCTAGTCGTAAAAATAAACGAAGAAGAAGAAAAAAAACGAGACAGCAGACACTAGACACGGAGCCAGACAGACATACTCACAGCACAACATATATACTACAATACAAACACACACCTTCAACCAACCAACATTTAAGGGCTCATTCATGTACTAAGAACCTTACATTATTTTACCAACCTTACAAAGTGCCAACTTTACTCCGAAACAGATTTTTTTTGTGGGAAGTTGGACAACAAGTGTACAAATATGAACATGACATGTGAATGGTCTTTACTCGTGTTATATACTAGCACACTAAATTTGTATGCTATATATATAACATCATTTAACCACAATATACAAGCTTAGTATATACCGTTGTTGCTTTTTGTTTAGAGGATTTATATAAAATATAAAGTGCATGAAGCAATGCATGTGTTTATGTATGTGCTTTTATATAACAGGTCTCAAGTTTACCTATATACCTAATTCCAATTCAATGGGTTTTTAAACAGATTTATCTGCTGCATGATTTCCCTTATTTTAGTTCCTTTTTGTGTTAAATTCTAAGAAACACAAACCTAAAAATGTCTTTTACCATTTTGTACGAGTCTAATAATTATTTATTGCTCGACTTATGGTTTTAATATGTTATTGTTATGAGGTATATGAAAGCCAGTTCGACTTTGTATCATCGCCGGTCGGTCGCCGTAGGAAAAAAAAAACTTTTGTCAAGGAAAAAAGTGTCAAAAAAATGTCGTAGCAACCCGGCATTATACTAACAGGCTTATTATCATCACGTATTAGTGAATCAATAATGGAACGATAATTAAATAATTAAGCTTTAAATATGTACATCAACTAATATAATGTATATAGAAATGTGGTAGTATGATGATTTTTTGATTTGGATGATGTTGAGTCAACATTAATTGACTCACAATATAGAGCCAGACGAGTAACATGATGATGACGATAAGAACGTGTACAATAATAATAATATTTTTTTAATTTCTCAACAGGAAAAGGGAAAGAGGAACAAAAAGGAAACAAGGAAGAAAATTATTAGCATATAATAATATAATAAAACAAAATGTGACATTTTTGTATATACGTGCAACAAGAAAGGAACAAGTATATAATAATCTTTTCTTTTTTTCAATTCTATCCTTTTTTCTGTATATTCGTCATTCATTCTTATCAAATTCATTTACAAAATATTAACTAATTTCTAATTAATAAATCCTCATAAAAATCAACAAACTCTAAAAGTCTGAATATATATACATTCATACTACAAAATAAAACAAAAACTAGCATTGATTTTTTAATTAATAATATGAAAACATAATAGGTTAACTATAGGCATAATGACAATAATATTAATATGTAGGTAAAATTATTTTTTTTATAGTAATATTTTCAAAGACACGCACTCTAACTTTTTTTTTCAATATATATATTTCTCTTTTTTTTTACGACGACTGATTCAGTAAAAGTTGGAGTTGTTCAATGCTTAGTCCAAGGCTTTGCGGATCAAGCAAGGATCCATCTTCCGTCATGTAGTAAACTTGCTGACCAACAGGTTCCCCCTCGACATATTGTTGTGCTCCACCGGATGTGGTGGTGGAAATAGTGGCACCTTCTGGAATCATGATGGTCGACTGCCCTTGGGATAATGCAGAAGCAATGGACGTGGTGTCCTTGAAATAAAAATAGTAC
>JAHZNC010006353.1:0-12287 GCA_027744095.1 Zhuqinia jingwanae
CCAATTTGTGTCCTGATGATGACTCACAGTATGGAGTTGAAACGTTGACATTAAAAACAGCCTTTTTCAATCAAAACATGTCCTCAAATATCGTAGAAAATACACAAATATAAATATTATCTATGCACTACAAAATAGCCCATGTATAGGTATATAAATACTCTCTACTCGACTCTGTGCACAATGTAATTGATACTTTTATAATGAAAATAACATGTGGGTTGGTGAAATTGAGTAGAGATATGAAGATAGTATATGCATATGACTCATTTGTTTACAAATGTATTTTGCTTTTTTGCATTAACTGGAAAGGAGTTGACACTAAAACACTTGAAATTTTTCTCCTCGTATTTACAACTTTCCCATTTTTTACACATGTCGTATTTTGGGTTCCTCTCTTTTTATATCTACTTATGTACATGCATGCAAATATTTATTTATTTTTCTGTGCTCAACAAACTACTTGTTTGTTGTTGATGTTGTTGATGATGATGATGATGATGCCGAGGATATACATACACATTTGCACAATACATTACAGAGTAGTAGGAATAGAATTCGTAAAACGTTGTTGTACTTATCAAAACCTCAAAGTTAATTCTCTGAACACGCATTGTTAACTACATGCTATAAACTAACTTGCACTTCTGCTGCTTCTGCTACTTTATAATAATACATTTCCCTTTTGTGTCCTGAGCGGAATCCACAACTGACGGTTTGTTTTGCTTTCATGTTGTCAAAATAAAGAGCATAATATGAAAAAGGTGCTCCTTGAAACCCCATTCTGTACATTTTGGTCATCTTCTCTTCACCACCACCACCACTACCACCACCAATCCATAAGGAACTACTATATATAAATAGCAACTAAATATATTACACACACGTTACTACTTACATTTTCACCAAAAACATTGCAGGCCCATCTGCCGCATTGCAACTGTATGAATATATTATATCGTTATAAATTTCATCTGCATTGCATATATTTATATATATATATATAAATATATATCTACTACTACATCATCAATATATAGTATGCATGTATGCACATATGCACACATACATATTATGTATCATACCACTTTTCTTCTTCTCTAGATGGGCAAAAAGGGAAGAATGTTCTGAACATAAGTGTTTGTGTGTGTGTGTGTGTCTACGTAATATGATAAACGCCTTTTCATTTTTCTGCTGATAATGAGTATTACACAAACAAACCGGGCGCACATCCATAGACATCATACAAGTGTATACATTCTTGGTCACAAAAGATAAAACACGTGAAATATTATTTTTAAAGGGAATATAAATATGATGATGACCAGGTGCAAAAAAATGTAAAAATTACACATTTCACTGGTTCATGCTTTCACTTCGTAATGGTGCATTTACCCCAATACTATTACTATTATTATTGGTATGTAAACGGTATGTAAGGATGAGTAAAAAAAACGTGATATATTTTGTGTGCCTGTGTATGTGTAAAGAGAAGACGTTTTAAATGGTTTTAAAGTCGGCAGTGGTAGTGGTATTAGATATTATTCCATGGAAATACACTCTAGAGCTGCTGTGTTTGTGTGGATGATGGTTTAAAATGTTTTTGAAATGCATGACATGGCATTTGAATGGGCGGTGGTGAAATATAAATATCCATGACACCTAAATGCACTGAAATTGCTTCCGACTTCCGCTATGGTTCACCCTCACCTCACACACACATATACTCTAATTTTCGTATTGGTATTAATGGGCTTTTATGGGCTAACGCTTTTACCGGAACACCGTGAAGCCGTGAAGTTTAGTTTTTTATGTGTTTCATGTAAGGTGAAAACAAATAGGGCTATTTTTGTAAAAAAAGAGTATTTTTTTTCATGTATATACATATGTATTAATTATTCATTGGACTTGTGTTTTTTTCTGTATTTCTTCAGGTCAGCAGCACGGCCCGGAGATGCTCCAGTACAACGCCAGAGAGCGCTTGGGGATGAGGTCTCTTCCATCCTCAATTCCATTCGCGAAGGCTACGATAAACGTGTTCGGCCCAATTATGGAGGTGATGAAAATCGTCTTTAATCTCTCTTTTCTCTAAAAAAACATATATTTAAAAAAAACATTACAAGTTTTATGTGATAAATGTTTTAACTGAAGTGTGTATTTAGATTCTATCCAAATCCAAACAGTATACACGGTACTAAAAATGCATAAAGTATTCATATCTATTTTATAATTATCAGTTTTCCAATTTCTACTGAGTCTTCACTACATTTATTATTGAAAAACGCTGAGATATTTGTCACTGTTTTCGATTTTACAAATTTACAATTTGTTGCTGGAAAACAAAAAAAAATCAAGAAAATTATTTGAAACAAGCATTTAAAAAAGGAACGGACAACTATAGCATCGTATTGTAAATTTAATAACTACAAAGAACGTAACCTTAGAACCAAAAACACGTTCCGTCAACATTTAGTTATTTGTCTTTCTTTCAAGTAGAGCAACAGCCTATATTGATTGAATGTGAGTAGTGAATTTCTGGTGGAAACCACCACTTTAATGCCACCACTTGAAAATCATCATTTTGATTATTTCACATTTTTACAATTACATCAGGAGAAAGCATAAAGCAAATAGGTTACCTATTTATGTATGTTATCTAATAATGGGAGTCTTTTTTGTGTGTTTTATATGTAAGTAATCAACTTGAACTGGTTATATAGTCACTTCAATAGATTTTTTTAGATAGGTTCATCATATAAAATATTATTTCACGAATGGGGTAATATGAAACATTGGCAGATATTATTTACAATTTATCAACTGCGTGGAAAAGGAAAATAAGAATATTATTAATAATATCTGGTTGAAATACATATCCGATATCAGTCAGATTAGAAATACTAACGTGGACGTTATATACAACAACATACATTAAAATAAATATCTTTTATCTAGTTTAGTGAAAAAATAAAAATAATGTTAATAAAAAAAGACATACACGATTAAGAATGTTGCTTGTCCTGCTATATATCAATCAGGTGAACCGGTGGTGGTTGGAGTGACCATGTACGTCCTCAGCATTTCCTCACTCTCAGAAGTCCAAATGGTACCATTATACACAAAACACGTCATCTACTACTACTACTTCTTCTATATAGATTTTATATTTTACTGAGCATGAAATCAGAGCAGTGGTCAAGGTTTTTTTTTACTAATTTTTTTGTTCCGCTAAAAAAAATTCCCAACACTTTTTCTCTTTCTCACCATTTATTCAATAATCAACACAAACGTACAATAATTTAAATGGAATTTTCTAAACAATTATTAAAAAAAAGTATTCAGTTGAATACTCTCCCTTTATTCTCAACTCAACACTACTATAAAAAATATATTTATATTTACAATAATAATAATAATCAGCTAAATCAGTCTTTCGCCGCTCTTGTATTTTCAGTTAATCTTGATATATTTTGGTTCAAATTCTACCATACATACGATATAATAATGTATGTGTAATATATACATATATGTACACAATTATAAATTGTATGCATACACATGTATGTATGTACATAACATATTATATATATCAGAGAGATAAAATTTGCATCGCCATTACCACGCCGTAATACATAATAATATTAGTTATAACAAAATTAGATATCTTAATCTAATCTTTTCCGTAGAAGTATACATATTTTATTCCCTACCTGCTCCCCTTTAAATAGTTATTCTATCACAGATTAGCAGTTATACAATAATTATAATTATAATAATAATGAGATTTTACTTAAAAGCACTTCATTCTTATTAATTAGGACTTGTGCAAGTTTCCTCAAAAATGAACCATTTTTTATTGCTCGTCTTGAAAACAATTTTAAAAAACCATTTAAAAAACAAAATCTTATCTGTTATTAAAACGAATTTTCTTGTCAATACTGTACCCTATGTTCAACAACGATACAATTTCTCTTATTTTGAATAGCATTGTAATTGGTAAAAAAAGGATTATGCAAACAGAAGCACAATATAACAAGACACATGTCTTGAGAAACCAATTCGTTTTTAGTCACACACGCACACACACACTTGACGTGTAAATAAATACGCTATATTAGTGTTATGGTACAATGTCCGTATAGCGGAGTGTCTCATTTTATTTCCCTGACTATTTATTCATCCGCCACAATATATAGCGAGAGAGAGAGAAGCACGTCACTGTACAAACTTATCACTTTATACATATTCAGCCTTCAGCATTTGATTCATTACCTAAGAGGAAAAAAAATTGTTAAGGTCCCACAAGAAAGCAACTATTTTATTATAACAACATTGATGACAATGGGAGTACAATATAGGACAATAAATTGCTGCAAAAAAAAGCATTCATACATTTAGCGTGCATTTTAGCATTGGATTTCCTTTTGAAGTTAGAGAAACCAGAGATACTTTCTATCTGGTATAATGCTTAGAAGCAGTAGCAGAAAAAAAATGAAAGATTCTCTGAGCCAGACACTTCTGATAATATGAGCGAGATAGATGACTACTCATTATACCCAAGTATTTCCATCCCACTATCCCAGACTAAAGACTAATAGTCAACAGGAGTAGAATTAAGATGGTAGCGGTCGGTGGTGGTGAAAGAGAAAACGTTCTCAACGTGTTGACATATTTCAAATTTTTTGCTCTTCATCCTGTTTCACTAAAGAAAATGCAAATGATTAAACTAAAGACAGGTACAATTTATCACACGGTTTTAGTTGTTGGGAGAAAAAAAAATTTACTTATCCCAACAAAATTGCCCATTTTTCCTTTTTTGTCCCCAAAACACACCAGCTGAAAAACTACATGCTAATCAATCAAATAATACACTGGTATTAGAAAAAGTATGTGTGTGTATATACATACGTTGCCAATGAAACATTCTAATAACCTTTTTTTTGTACAAATTTGTATTCTTTATTGGCTTGTTCAAAATTTAAACACATATTTTTTTGCAGTAGTTTTTCTTCTTCTACGTCTTGTTTTATAAAACCAAATGAGCAGATTACACACTTTTGTATGCTGCTGCGACATTGACACTATTCAAACCATGCTATTACTTAAGAAAATTGTATCCACAGAGCACATTTCTTTTGTATGTATGTGTATATGTTATGGTATAAATATACATAAAATATAAATCATTCATCCTGAGTTTTCCCCTCCACAAACCAAAATTATCTGATAGATTTACTTGTGAGGTGTATTTATAGGTAGTGGGATGATTTTATTTTTGTTTGACGTTTGCACTGCACGCACATTTTCATTCACATGTAAGCATGAAGTTAAGTTACAGAAAAGTATGTTCAGTAATCCTTAAGTGATTGCAAAGCTGAGCAAATTTTTATTTTATTTTTGAAAAGAAAGAAAGAAAATAATTCCCTTTGTGGATGATAATACATACATTAAAAGATCTATGAGTCAGCTAAAGGTTATGTGTCACACGTAACCGGTTCTCAACAGAAGTACTACGCAGTTATAATCAAATCATCATGTATTCCACTGACAAGCAAACAATAATATACCCATATGTCATGTTCTTCTTGTCACATGTCATGTCATTTAGCTATAAAAAAAAATTGAAATATCTATGTTAAACGGGATTTAAGCAAGTAAAAGAGTTAACATATGGGATACAAAGACAGATAACAAGAATAACAGTCAAAATGCTGTAAAAGCTGAGTCGATACAAAAGAGACAAATTAAAACATACAACAAATTTAGCAAATAATAAATAATTTTCAGCCGTGATGACAACAGATAAGACACAAAACGTTTATCTTAAATTGTAGAACATGAAGCAGTTATGTAATTATTAGATGATTTTTATTTTTAAAAAAATATTATTGTTTTTTTTCTCTCTCTCTCTCTCTCTCTCTTTGATATAAAAATGCTAAAATAAAGAAAGGCTGTGATCCTTGTAATATAATTAGGTGAACCGGTTGTTGTGGGGGTGACAATGTATGTGCTCTCCATCAGTTCCGTCTCTGAAGTCCAAATGGTATTTCCACCATTTCTGTCCTCATTTTCTTATAAAGCATAAATAAATGAATTGACTGTAATAATGATATAAATATATATATATGATCAATGTTTATAAACCACTTCTATATTCTGTCTCTGTTTAGTATAATAAATACGTATGCAGTCTACTACATATATATTTATATGTATTATTATTTTATCGTTATAAACAAGCAGGGCCCTTACTCGGGGTAACAACTCTTTTCTTCTCTCCTTCTTTCTTCTGTCCTTTCTGGCAAATATAAGTATTCTATAATATGTTGACATTAACTTTTATATATACTCATATACTCATGAGATATATATAAATATATACATTTGTTTTAATTGTAAGAAACATACACGAATATAAATAACATGCTACCTAGGTACATGCATCACATTACTCTATAAATTGTACTGTATAAGTAGAAACTTTTACAATCAACTTTCCATTTTGCTGACTTTCATTTTTTTTGTCTTTTTCTTAATTTTTATTTTTTTAAACTTCTGTTGCATTAATTGTTATATCATTTGTATACATATTACATAATATATGTCTTATATTGCAAATATATGTGGTCATCCGTTGACTGTTGAGTGCGTGTATGTATGTATGTGTACAATACTGTGGAAAACCTAAACATCTTCATAATAATAATAAGAACTAGAATTAAATATACATACCTTTATTTTTTGTGTAGTGTGGTTGCGGTATTGTTTTATTATTACAATGCGTTATTATTACACTTTATAAACACTGTGGGTTTATCTCTTATTTTTATTTCTCCTTTTAAGATTTTGTCGCATTTCCCTTTCAACATTTTTTTAAAAATACCCTTGTTTTTTTGCAAATTCTTTTTCCCAAGTAAAATGCTGCAGTGGAGGAAACATGGTGATTGTGGAGTTTAATTGAAGATGACAGTTATTCTGGGTTTAAAGGAAAAATTTGAAGGCATTTTAATTTTTTTAATTGAATACAACAGCAACGGTCAACCCTTAGTACATATGTACGTGAACATTAGAAAATTTACAAAGGAAAAAAACTGTAAAAATTGAATGTGCTCCTGAGGAAAATATTAAATGAATATCGAAAGCTTGAGTTTAAATTACTTACGTCATCCGTTAAACCCATGTTCAAATGTTATATGAAAGGAAAAAAAACTAGTATAAATTTTCTTAAATCTTACCAAAAGCTTTTATAGTTGTCATTATAATTACTTGGTCATACTCGTGATGTAAATATCAACCACTTATTTAGAACACTGTATTTCTGTATGTTTCTACTGGCCGTTCACATGAATTATTTTAACAACGACAATACTGCTTGTGACGCCGACATATAATTAATTCACTTGAAATTATAATTGCAGTGTGGTACAGTTTGTTTAATTAATACAAAAGCGTAAAAATGACAAGTTAGTTGTTACTTGACAGAAAATTTCCATGTGGCATACATGCTTACCACTTATTAGGATGAAAAAGTCTGTGATTATATTCAATACAAAGGACACTTTTGTCAAGTTTGTATACATTTCCTTGAATTTAAAGTAGGGATGTAATTTTAAAGGATATACAATTAACAAAAAAAGCAACGTTCACATGGAAACATGTGTGCTTGCTCTAATGCCAAGCATGAAAATCAATATGAAAAACACGTACAGGCAAAATAATTGTTACAAAAGTGGAAACAGGCTTTCAATCCATGTCCCCAGTGCAGTAACCTTAGTCATCATCCTTTTGCCACCACCACATTAAAGTTTGTTTATAATTTTAAAACTTTGTTTCACCTACGCTTCTTTCCTTTAAAAACCAATCATTTCACTTCTCTCAAACGTTCAAGAACATAATATAATGTTTTCTGTGTAAACTACATGCATAGCTATGTGTCTCCCCATAAACTAAATAAGGAAACAGCTCTGATATGTATCTTCATGTCCTGTGTTTCCCTTTAAAATATATCTGCTATTCATTATGATTATTATTATTACTGTTGGTTATTTTTTTTAAACAAAAATAAATAATAACAATATATTTGCTGTGCTTCTTCTTGTTTCAACATGTTTTAGTGTCCTTACTAACAATTCCTGTACTAATTTATACTATTACTATGTATTAATAATCATACACACATGTGTGTCATTGCGTATTATTTAAGCCCTTTGCTCATAAATGAGAAAGTTTATTTTTTTGTTTTCTTCTTTTAAAAAAAATAGGGAAATGAAATAATACGCAAGATATATGTAATCATGCCATGATAAAAAAATATCAAAACTTAAACAGAAATTGAGAAATGGGACAAGAAGCAGAAGAAAAAATAAGTAACTCCATTTACTTATTAGTCATGTTGTAAATCATACAAATAAATTAAATTTATATCTGGTTTATTTCAAACGCAGAACAAAAAACTTGATTACATTTCCTTTAAATCGTTTTTTTTCTCTATCGCATAAACTAAATTACTTTAGTAAAGAATTCAGCAACTATCCCATTGTCATGTACATGCGTATATGTACAAAATAATAATAATAAATGAAGACTTTCTTCTACTACTTGTTCCAAACATCTTTCTCTCAAGTTATTAGACTCTAGTCGAATAGCTACTCATCTTCTATCTTAGTTTTAGACTGTAATAATAATAATTTATATTGTACTCTAAAAGTTTCTTCTTCTTCTTTTTATTTTTGTAGAAAATTTTCATTCTTTCTTTCAATCCTTTTCATGAACGAAATATTAATAAATGCGTTTTTGTTTGTTTGTGGGATGTCTACGAAAGGATTTCACCGTGGACTTCTATTTTCGTCAGACTTGGAAAGATCCTCGCCTGAAATTCAAAGGACCACCTGGGATTACCACGTTATCAGTAAGTCTTCAAATATGTAAATATATATAAAAACAAAGCTATAATAATATATGTAGAAAGTTTGTGTACGTATTTATGTGTACCTACATGCTTTGGTTGTTTTGTAAAGTACACAAAAAATGTAATAAAACATGTTGTGTGTATAGTAATATATGGGTGTCTATGTTGTCTATGTAAACTTTTTTTGTTACTTACTCTCTCTCTATTTCTCAAACTAATAGGTTGGTTCAGAATTTCTCAAAACGCTTTGGGTGCCGGATACTTTCTTTGTAAACGAAAAGAAATCCTACTTCCATACAGCCACGACTCAGAATGAGTTTCTTCGGATTTCTCAAGATGGAGACGTTCTGAGATCGATTAGGTAAACTGGAGTTTTCTTGTTTCTCCTTCTAATTTTCTGTACAACTCTTCACGTCATATGTAATATATATATTTTTACTTACAAACACTTCAATAATAATCTATTATTATTATGTATTTCACAACATCAATATTGTTCCTTACTTACTCCTTACAAGTATTATTTTATTATAATAATAATAAAAATAAGCTCTTATCCAATTTTCATTACAAACAACGTTACAAATTCTCAAATATTTGGTTTCCTCAAATTTCATCTGGATCCCCTCTCCCTTCTTCTTCTTCTCCTCCTTTTACCAAACTTTTCAGACTTACGCATTCAAATTCATTTTTTTACTTGATACTTTTTTTTTCCTCAGATTGACTGTGACTGCTTCGTGTCCAATGGATCTTCGTTACTTCCCGATGGACAGGCAGCTTTGTACCATAGAGATTGAAAGCTGTGAGATTTATTTCTTTGTCTATTGTTGCTATATATTATATTACTGTCACGTTGCATTTATTTCAGTTGACTACTATACAAATCACGTTTATTTCCATATGTATGTATATTATTATTATTATTATATATTCCTTAAATATTTATTATATATTATATTTTTTCCCAAGATTATTATTATTATTAACATGGTGTTTTGTGTGTAGTAGTATATTTATTTATTTAATATTTATTATTATTATTATTATCATATTATGAGAATGTGAATGACGATATGACTAACCGTCCAACTGATTTTTAGTTTTCATCTTCTTCTCTATATATCTCAACTATATATACTCTCTATAGATCTGTTTTTGCTTTTGAGTCGATTTTATTATTATCATTAATTTTTTTTAAAGAAAGAGGTTTTAAAAAAAAACTTGTTTTACTAGTATTTTATATACACATACATAACATACAATGTATGTGTACTACTTTAAGCGACAATGAAAAAAAACCTTTTTAAAGGTCATACATAAATATTACGCAAATCATTTTTTATTTTTTATTTTTTTTTGGATCAGTATAGTTCCCCATTTTTTATTCTACTCTTTAAAAAAAAAAGGTCGCTTCGTCATTTATTTGAAAAAAATATATATTATAATTATATATCAAATCGTTTTCCAAATACTACTACTGTGTTCGCAGTGTTACTATCAAACATAATAATAATAATAATATTTTCACGGACAATATAATTTTATATTTAAAACCTACACAATATGTAGATAAAAAAGAACATAGTATATACCTATATTTATATATTTACATAATAAGTTCGTAAATATTTATGTTTAAAAAATATATAATTTTTTTTATCAATGAAGTTTTAAAAAAAATTACAAACTTTGCTTAGGCCAAAAAATATATAATATATCAATGCAATGTTTTTTACACATCTACAAACCCAAACAACACATATACACACAAAAACTATAAATATAAATTAATAAGTTATAATAGATCTTTTTTTTGGCATAATGATCAATCATTTTCATACATAACCTACGTTAAATCCTCGTCTCAAAACATGCGTAATAGTTCTATAAGCTTCAAACAAAATATATTTAAAAATAATAATTTAGTTTTAGACATTGAAAAAAAAACATGATTATCACAGAGAATATATTTCTTACAACAACAACAGCAACAATAACACTACGTCAAAAATAATATACCATTTTTCACAAGTGAATTAAACAACAAAGCTTGTAATCTATAAATAAACGTTCAATAATAACAACAAAATCTTCGCTGGCTAAAAAAATATTCAATCATTATAATTAATGTTATCATTGAAGAAGAAAAAGCATGATTTCCAAAAGTACATAAAATACCGAAAATATAAGATATTCAACAAAACATGTTTAGAAAAACACAACAACAAAATTATAAAGGACAGGCCTTCTTTTTCTCTGCTTTCTGTATATATATACCTACATACATACATAATATTTGTTGTGTAATCCAAATTGTTTGCAAGATCAAAACGAGCAAAACAAAGATATAATATTTAGAAAAAAAACTTTTTTTGTATTGGTAGGTATGCCATCATATCATTTGTCTGGCTATGTGTGTGCTATGGAAATTGGTTCCTTATAAAAAAAATCAATAATAACAATAATAGATTTTTTTGCTTTCGAGCTAACAGTGCAAAATACATATTTCATGAGTATGCTAAAAAAAATTTTAAAATAAATATTATGTGTGTTTTTACTTCTCTGTAATATCTCTTCTTCCGGCTTATGATATTTCTTTTCTTTCTTCCTCTTATTATTCTTCTTCTATCCTCTTTTGGTATGTTGATTTATGTTTGAAATGCTTGAAAAAATTATTATATTGTGCTATTATTGTGATTGTGACGTCAGATCAGATGAAAAAAATTTAAATGTCTTTACAAATTACATTACGTCTCATTTTTTTAAAACAATCTCACCAACATTGAATTTTTTTCCGTGCTTGCTCTCAAACTACTCTCCATTCAAAAGATGTTATTATAGATACGTACAATCACTTTGAGTCAAACGCTTGCAAACAAAAACAAGAAACACAATTATTTTACTTATTATTAATTTTTTACCTTTGATCGTACATCGTACTTTTTTTGCACTATTCTTGTTATTATTTTATTTAGCTCTGTAAAACTGCACCCACGTATCAAAACGTTGAATCGAAACTTTTTTTTGGAATCCATAATAGTGTACAATATTATACAATTAGTTTAACATCACATTTCATATCTCTCTTTGTATAACCCCTTTTTATATATGGTATGTGTTTTTGCAACTTGTGAGAGTGAAAAGATTTTTTTTTTTAAATCTGTAAAGATGTTTGTAATTAAAAGTTGCAGATTTTTATAAAACTTTTACTTGCAGTAGCAATGTCACTGTAAACTGCATATGTCGGCATTTTGAATGTGTATAATATTTATACGTGCTCCTCTGATGTAGTTTTCTCTCTCAAAATCCTTGCGAGAGCTCGTCCGAAAAGCATTAAATGGAGAAACTAATTGTTTGGAAATACAAAACCTAATAAGGG
>JAHZNC010006354.1:0-31884 GCA_027744095.1 Zhuqinia jingwanae
TTGTATTAGGTTAACAATAATCTGATTGTTTAGTCAGATGCACGAAGTAAGAGAAGACATACGAAAACGCGTTCATGCCAGACAAACAGACGAGTGTATATATATGTACATGTGTAGTAGCTCTTCCAATCCAACTAATCCAACTAATCATATATATTGATCAAGTCAATACATGTGCATATGTATACGTGTAGTTTTTCGCTAATTAATGGTTTTATCTGATGTCATGGATGATTACAAATTAAAGTGGGCAAAAAATCTTTTTTTTGTTTTTTTTAAACAGCGCTATTTTTTTAAATCTATTTTATCTCTGTTTAGATTTCATGTAGAATGTCAAGAGGAACTTTGCTTGAAACGGAAAGTGGCTTGTGAGAAGAAAAAAAACGCATTTATTTATTTCTTATGCTTAAAGCCAATCAATTGTGCAACTTAGAACCAGCCCCACCGGAAGAGTAATTAATGCGTTGAAATTCCTGACACTTTGCGAAAATCGCACAAGCTCATGTTTTGTTGCAAAAAAACTGAGCACCTATGCCTATGTATATGAGTCCTCTGAGCCTTCATCCAATTTTTCGAGCATTTTTATTTTACTTACGCAAATACACACGTTGCATAATTGTAATAGACATTTTTTCTCAAGTAATTATTACAAAATAGTTTGTTCGGCGAAAACAAAAATCGCTACAAAGGACAATGAAACGAAAAACGAGCAGCATTTATTTTTTAAAGACACAAGGACATTTTTTACTACCTACAAGAGCTTTACGACGTCTTTCAAGTTTCCTATTTCTTCATCATCCCCTTTTCTGTTTAAATGCGAGGATTGATACACAACTTTGGCAAAGGATTTTTATTTCTGTGTGCGCCTAAAAGAAAATTGGAAGAGCTGTGATTTATTTTTCATAGAAATAATTGTACTATATAAATTAAAAATATATATATTTCTAAAGCTACGTAAAGAGTACACATACAAGAGCGCTGATATTGCAACATGTTTTGTTTGTTTGTCATCATCATCTCCTCATTCAACGTGAAGCCGAGCTAGCAAGGAGCAACACCACCACTACTATACCACCTCAAGGAAAAAATGTTTACATTTCAGACAAGAAGGTACAGACAGAAACCATTCCTCGCATTCTCCTCTTCCAACACAAAGTTCAACATTAGCTCAATGTTTCGATATTACGTACAAAGGACTGCGCAAATATCCTAAACACATCTCAATTGTTGACTACCACCAGTCTGTCCTGTAATTCATGACCCCTGTCAAAAAATAATAATTCCAACTAACAATTTCTTTAAACATTGCAATCGGGAAAAATGTCAAACATTTTACGCTTACACTTATAGATTTCACAAAACAAAACAAAAAATACATTTAAAACTGAAGAGAATCCTTCCTTAGCTCCTTAAATGTTTTGTCACGGTCTATTACCTTTTTTTAATATGAAGTCTCCTACTTACTAGCAGCATCAGTAATCATCAGATGAATCACGAAGCATTACCAAAAGTGATAGGAAAGTTCCACTTTATACTCTTGTGACTAGTGTGTACTTACAAAAAAAATTACACAATAATATGATTTTGGTGATGAGGGTAGTAAAAATGCACATTCAATTGTTGCGTACCTTCATTATTATATTTATATATTTTTTGCTTCTTCTCTTGGTTCTCTCATGTCAAGTCACAGTTGAGCACATGCAACAGTTCATTCATCTACTCGTCACCATTTATGTTTTAGTGTAAACTTAAAGTCAACTAATCCTCCACCACCTCCTCCTCCTCTGCTCATATAATAGTACCAAACTTGACACTACATGTCAACAATTCACAACAACAAGTTAAAAACAAACACGTTTTTCTCAAAGAAAACAATGGTTGGTGAGAGAGTATGTCGTGTCATTAAATGAGCAGTTTGACTGCAGAAGAAATGGGTGCCCGCAGGAATTCCAAAGGTGCCATCATGATCATCATCATCAATGCATAATATGAACCAATATGAAGTGATAGTGAATGGGCACTGAAAAAATACATGAAATATATTCTTGTGCCTAATATTTCATACGTAAAAGTTTTGACACTATTTATTTATGTATTTGCCCTTTTTCCTTATCACTGCTCCTGCTGCTGACTGACTGAGACAGCAACGTAATTTGATTGACTTGATTAGAGAAGCGCATTTTTTTGGGAATGTTATTTATTTTTTCGCTCGTCGTGCCTGCCGATGAATATCTATTTTGTATGCATGTATATGATTATCCGGATAAATGCAAAGGCACATACCTGAGTGCTAATAAATTAAGTGCTGCTATCTCTTTAGAGTCTGTGTCCCATCTAAAAAGAATGTAGTAATTTGATATTTGTTTGCAGCATGCATATTTTTCTAACATATTATTATTATTATTATTATTATTATTATTATTATAGTACTGAAGTAAAGTAGAAGAAGAAACATGATTTTTATCAGATATATTGTCAAATAATATGTTTTGTAAGTAGCTAGAGACTTTAAAAGGATTTTACCATTTGGTTTCGTTACACTTTTATTTTCATTTTATTCGGGAAACAATTAGAATGAAAATCTGCCAAGCTCACATTTTATGGCATATTACGACAAATTTTCCTCCCTTTTGCCTTATGGATTTTCTTATTTTTTAGACTTGACAAGTCACACTTTCAGTTTTATAGCTATTTAGAGAGAACTAAACTACTCTCGAGGAGAGGAGATATGAATATTATCTACTTTTAGGCACAACAACAGATTATATCTGTTAATAAGGCACACACACACGGCAGCCATAATAATAATATGATGCTACTATACTAAATTGTAGTAGTACACCTTTACTAAATTTTTATCCCATTTGAGTTGTGAAACAAGAATGTATGCCCCAACTAGAATGGGATGGGTAAAAGGAAGCCGTTAAAAGCTTCACTACTACTAAATATAGTGGCTCATCACGCTACAAGTTAGTGCTCTTTTTAAAGAGAGAAATAGTTAAGCAAGTTTCACGAACTATTTTTTTAAACACCTTTAATAAAAATAAATATACCTAATATTAAACTTTAATACTTATTCCACGCAAAAATAAAATGTTTGTAATCAGAGAAAACTTTGTATTACACTTGAACTTTTTTTTGTTGCAAAAACTAGGAATACAGACAGAGAGTAACGCAACTCCCTGTTGCAGATCATCATAAAAGATGACGAAAAATGATTAGCAATTTTTTAAAGCATTTTAAAACATAATAATATTTTTGGCCCCTTGATAAGAAAAAATATGATGAGTAAATAAAACGTTTTTTTTTCCTGTACAGAACAACATGTGTACAACATACCTATTTACTTGATATTGTTCACAGTTTATATTTTTTTTAATGAATAAATTTTACTCAACAATAAAATTACAGGAGATGATGAGCTAATGAATTGTCAAAATTAGCATAATCCTCCTACTTGCGTACAATTACAATTAAAAAAAAATTAATAATACTTGCGTGTGCACACCCACATTATTCAAATGAGAGTAGGTATCATATGCGCACTTACTTATCTCAACAGATTTTAAAGAAAAGAATTAATAATAATTATAATAATAATATCTGCAATTTTTATGCATACGTTAAACAGCAGACACAATAGAAGTATTGACACAAGCTATTTTTTTTCAAATGGTGGTAAATTGCTAACATGATTGTAAATTGTAGTAGTGCTTGACTATCTGCGTAAATGTATATTTTTTTTGTACATTTATTATATGCGTAATAGAAGTATGCAAGATTTAGGTATATTAGATACATGCATGATGTATGTACATAATATTTTGTTGTGCTATCTTTCACATTGATCATTCATTGATTTGACGTAAGAAAGGAAGTAACAGCGACTACAAAACATGCTCACGCAATATTAGATCATTTTTTTTTTTGCATAAAATGCAAGTGAAATGAAGCTAATAGCTAATAGGAATGCATATATAATTATTATTATGACATTTAGCCTAGCTTCTGTAGTAGTAGACCTGCAACTAGAAATATATTCATACATATATCTATCTATCATATGCATATATACTCTACAAAGTACTACAAGTGTGAACTATTATTGCATACATACTTCTCTTTTTTACTTTTTTTACGTGAATAAATGGGAATAAAAAAATCTACACATATACATAGCTACATAGCTACATAGATACATAATATTCAATATATTATTGTTGTGCGATAGCATACAAGAAATTACTAGTCATCAGTGAATACTACACAAACACACCTCTAGTTGCATATACTAGCAAACCTGTTTTCTAGATTCAAGTTAAATAATAAAAAATAAAAAATAAATAGTTTAGGATCAAATCTATTGCATAACCAGGCACAAAAAAATTTACATGCAATATATGCACGAGTAGTCGAGAGTGTGTTTGTCGGCGTAGTTTATATAATAGATTTTATTGTTTATTATCATAAGAAACCTACTCAGAAAGAAAGGAAAGATGAGGATTGATAATAATAAATAATGTGGCAGAAGTAGTAGTAGTAGAACAGTTAGTTGTAGTCCTAAAGTTATAAAAAAGCTATTTAGTCTTTGCTGCTATTATTGCTCCTGTTCATGTTGCAAAACGAGAGCAAAATTGATCCTTATCTTCCTTACTCATTCATCTTCTTACACTCTTTTTTTTCTCTGTTCTTCTTTATAAATCTTCTTAAGTCAACCGCTTCTAGTTTTTAAAACAGGAAGACAAGTAGAAAAAAACAAGTTTCCAAAATTGATATAATGCAGGGCTATAACATGACCAAGTATTTACAACAACACATAATTAATTAGTAGCTTTTAAAAGAAAATGTGTAATAGCACACCACTTAAATTTATTTTGTTTGCATTATTATTATTAGTATTTCATTCAAATTAATCGTGATTTTTAAAACAAATTCTCGTGATAAAACTGATGGATCATTCTTTTAGTTTAAGTAGGTATTATTATAATATTGTTATTAATATTATTATTATTGGCATCCTTTCTAAAAAAAGATGAAAAAATATGGTGAATACGTATTTAATTAGCTTAAACAATTGGTGATGTGTTTGTTTATAACATGAACAAGTCCAATAATAATAATATTAAAACATGAGCCAAAAAAGAAACGATTATTGCCTGCAATCACGTTTCATGATAAGATGATCATGATGATCCTCCTGTTACTACTCGACTCACTCTAGGCTCTACACACACATATTATGCATACTCTACACTTACATCTAACCTAACACTGACACTTGAAGAAACGTAATCAACTCACAACAGCTAACCCAGAAAAGCATATTTTCAAATTAAAATTCGTTACAAATTTAAAAAAAAAATTTATCATTATTATTGTTATTATTATTATTATCATCAGTGTTTTTCCCCTTCAAAATGTGTAGTAATTTAAAGTTGGCATAAGCAAAGGAATGGGAAAAATTGATAATTAATGTTCGTCATGCATAGAGCAACATAATGTATTGTTGTTGTTGCTGTTGTTATGTGATGATATTATTATTGCACTGCAAGTGCACGCAAGCAAAGTCAAGTCACAGCACAGCACAAAAAATAATAAAAATACACACACAAAAGACAAAATTATTTTTTCCAACTAAACATAAACTTAACCAAAATAAAAATTATTGTCTGTTGCCCCTTTGCTTGTACTAAAGGATCAGTTGACTTGACTACCGTCGTCGTTTTCTTCACATAAATTTTTGGTACATGAGCATGTAGTATAGGGTCAGGTCAATGGGGATGCTTCTTTCTTTTCTTTATTAAACCAACTATATACATATACACCTAATAATATGCTTTACTATATTTATGTTGTTGTACATGCCAAAACAAAATGCATCCCTTTGCGTGTGTCAACAATGAAAATATAGTCACAAATAATCTTTAATAAGCCATATATTTTTTATACCAACAACAGCAAAAGCAGCAGACAAGAAGACTGAAAACTGCAATGAATGAATGATGTTATTATACATATATTTTTTTATAAATAGCATTACTTTTTACAGTAGTTAAGTAAATAGGAGGTTAAACAGCGAGCACATGTAGTAAACACTAAAAAGGGCAGGATAATAATAATAATAATGATGATAATATGTATATTACAGTGTACTCATCACATTGAGACCCTTCATAATATTTGATTGTTACGTTTAAGACAAGTCAAGAGTCTTTTTTTACTTTGTCATCATCATCATCATCATCATGATCATAGCCAAGTAAAGCCAAGCCAAAAAATGTATTTAAGTGCAAGTGCACCACAAATACTTGTTTTTGTTACAAGTGTAATTTTTTATTATAAATCACTTATTATTATTATTATTACGTATTTATACCGGCTACTGCATTAACTACTACTGGGCAGTAATAATAATGTTGGCAACGTTGCACGTTTTTTATTCTTTAAACGAGATAATAATAATACGTATATTTAAATGGCACACTTGCACTTTAAAAAAATTAAAAACCTGCCACGTTAACAACATGATATCGTAACATAACGTTTTTTTATACACATAACATTCACTTGCCATTTGTTGGCATTTTCAGCGTAATTTCATCAACTTGAAACCGATAATTTTCTATCTTTAACCCTTTTTTTGATAGCACAAAAAAGTGAGTGCCTACTCAAAATATGCTACTACTACACACATGCATTTTTTAAAAATATAAATAAAAAATTTATTACGGCTTTTGTTGTTGATTGATATGGTAAAATAATGGCAGGCGTCATGAAAATTCAGGATGATTATCATGCTGATATGATGATGTATTTTATATATGCATGTAATCTCAATAATGAGAGTAATAATAATAATGATAACTATTCCACGTTGATTGTGACACTCTTTTTTTTGTGCAACGTCATCTCATCTCTCTCATCATCACGGTTAAATCCCAGCTTTATTTAAATTCAAAGGGGAACCTTGAGTTTTTGTAAGGATACGCGTGCTCTACGTCAAAATGATGCGTGAAGAAGAAAAAGAAGTGCACACCACTACTTACTTATTATTAATTTCAGATTTATAACACTACAAAAGGGAGTTAAACAAGCGTGTGATTGTTGTCATTATTATAAAAGTAGGGAATTTGAATGATTAAATGATATAATATGTAGTATATACACCTGTGTTACATATAATACTATTATTAATAATCATTATTACAGATATTATGCAGCCATTTGTGTGATTTAAAGATTTAAATGGAGATTTGAACTTGAGAGATGAGGGCCCCTGTACAAAGATGCAGATGCAACAAAGTGCATGCAACAATCCATATGTAATTTAAACCAGATGCAACCTCATTACCACCCTCTCTTTTTACCACACATTTTTTATAACCATTTTGTCTATTTCTTGTATGTTTTATCATCATCTACACTAGGGCTGCACAGGGTTTGCTCTTGCTGACACCACAAGAAGAAGAAGAGGCCTCTACAAGAGATATAGGTTTCTCATTAAATGCACGCAGTTACTTAAAGTATATGAATGAGTATTATTATTATTGAGTGTTTTCTTATGATGGGTAATTTTGACCACAAAGTACTCACCATCATCACCACGAGTATCAGCATGAGTGAATTACACAAGCGCACGATTGGGGGTGGGGATGAGTGCCACGCACACACACAACTTGAATCATTTTGTTTTTCAAAGATGACGATTTCAGGATTTAAAAAAAGTTTTTTTTACAACTTATTTGATTGCATTAATAGTTTTTGTTTGTGCATCAAAAAAATTAATCAATATTGTAATTTGTCATCTTGATCATTTACTTAATGCTATCTATTTTTCTTTTTTTAATTCGATAAAAAAACAAGTTGAATATTTAATTTTTTTTTTAAATATGAGTTATGTATATAATAATGGACATTGATATTGTACTAGCAAATGAAGGAGTAGGCTTTTTACTTTTTTTATTTCAACATTATTCTCTGAGATCCAAACAATGAGAAATCCCATTGTGTACATATTTTGAAACTCATAAATAAATAAAATATACCTACTAATAAATTAGCAATACTTGCAAAGAGTTTAAGTGGCAGTAGTGGACGATGAATGAATGAAAGTTGTGATGCATTTAGGTATTTTAAAATAGGTAAAGCAATATAATCCAATAAGTCAGGAAGTTGTCTCATTTACATTAATCCGATATTATCCACATTGATTTATTTTCTTTGTCAACCACAACAGCAACAGCACATTCTCGTTCGCTTTTGTTTTTTGAAAAAAGGCATTAAAAGTTGTGGTGGTGATCGACATACGAAAGCATGCAAAAAACAATACTTAACGATTTTGTTGTGTGTGCAAAAAAAAGTGCAAATACGTGCGCCTACTGCTGCGGAAGAACTACAAACTTTATGAAACAATAAAATGGAAAAAAAAATACTAAATCTTGATTTATTATCAGAGTTTAAAGAGCCCTTTTGTTAGAAAACAAAATAAAACCGCATTGTCGTCGTGCTTCGGCTACAAAAGACACCAAAAATTGTCCTTGCATCCATTCTACTAATTCTTTTTTTATTTTTATTTGAAAGCAAATTTGCATTTTAATACGTACTGCCTCCTACTTAAACTCACTCAACAAAAATAACCACAACTTCCTATAACGTTTCTTGTTGTTGTTGTTGTATAAATAGGTATACACCTTCAAAAGACATAAACTAAATCCTCATTTTGCATGTCAACATCACATTTCCCCCCGCGTTTTGGTAGTTAAGTAAAACACACGACAAACAAAATGATGCTAAATTAAATGATTGTTACAACCTGAACAAAATATAGTATATATAATATCTCATTGTTTTTAGTTACAGCGTTACAAAAGCGTCAATTGAGCGTCTAAAAATATGTCGAATATAAAATATGGAGTACCTACACACACACAAAAAATGAATGAGTAATTTTATGAGAGATGCAGAACACACAACAAAAATACAAGCCCACACACCGCCAAAATACACATTGCTATCCATTCACTCAACAAATAAAAAAATTCTTGTCGTTCCTCCAACTAAACAATCAATTTTTTTTAAATACCTTTAAATAAAAGCAAAAGTAGTAACAATAATAGGTAATGGTACTAATAGTTTTATCATAGCAACAAGAGAGTGTGCATTAGCATTAATTTATCTTCATTATCATTAAACTCATTCAAGTGAAATGAATTGCTTGTGGGAGGAACACACGACCAGGTAAAAAAAATGAAGAAAAAAAATTGTCGCATTGTTTTAAACTAGGTATATCCTTTTAAAAAATAAAACAATAAATCGGTTCCTTAAGTCAACGTCAATTATTTTGGTATTGTTACCACCAAAATTGTTTGCATAAAAAATAATACAGGAATTGTCGTCAAGTTTTAATGGATGGCGAGATGAATGTGTGTGTGTGGTGATGGCAGACTTTTTTTTAAACAATCTTGATCGTCAAGTGTTCCTTTCACTTACAGAAAACTATAAATAGATCATTGATTGTTTAGCTATTGTCAAATCTAATAATAATACCTAATTATCTTTAGCTAATGGCATTGTCTGTTAATTGTTGGTATACAGAATTAGTACAAAAAAGAACAAATATATGTATATCCTGATACAAAAAATTATAACAATTTTCTGTCTTCTTTTTCCTCTTTACAAATTTTTTTCATAGAGAGATTCAATTGAGGACATAAAGAGTAGTCAGTAGTCCATTGCTTTTGATTTTTTTACACTACAAACAACATCTTCCTTTTTTTAGACGAATGGCATGAGAATGACTAAATAAAAAAATGAGTCATTAAACAAACCAAAATTAACTTTTATTTTGTATGGGATGATTGGGAAATGAATTTTCAGAACTGCATATTATGTACAAAAGGAAGAAGAAGAAGGAACCATATCAGAAATCCCCACCACCACTGAGAATCATCATCACACAATCCAATCGATCGCGTCAACAAGAACAAGGAAATGGGATAATAGTTGAGTGTTTGACTGGTGAGGAGTGTGTGTGAGCTCGACTCGTGCCTCGGCATATCAACACGCTGCTACTCATTGCACATTATTATCCTTGATTCTTTCTCCTCTCACCAGAACAAACAGGCCAAACGCTCTGCACACTCACACAAAGCTTTGTGTGCTTTTTTAAAATACCTTTTTTTGTTCAAAATTTGTATTTCAATTTCAACAGCAAGAATAACATGAGGAGGGATATATGATAGAATAGAGGATATATAGATATTTATTTTGTCTGTTTCCGAGTTGCAATACGCACCTTTTTACTTTAAAACAAGCCCCTGCAACCTGTGCCTCTTTGAAAATTTCTCATTTGAATAATAATGATAATATTTAAAAAAAAAAAAAAAAAAAAAAAGTTGTTGCAATAAAAAATTTAAATGACAAGATGCATTAAATGCACTTTTGCACTGTGCCTCATTCATTTGATTGTTAATAAACACAAGAAGAATACAATCATATGTATGCATAAGCTGCATTCAATCAGCACACCTCAATCTCATCATCTCAATCGATAAGGTAGCCAAAAAAATATTCGGTGATTTATGAGCAGCACAGTTAAATAAAAAAAAATTGGCACAGAATCCCAATATAATCTTTTGGCATTTGATATATGTAATGCTGAATGTTTTTTTTATCACTGAATCCAATCGAATAATAATAGTCGACATGCTAGTAATAGTAATAATAGAGGCAAATTAACAAATGAGGACGACGACAGCAGTGCGTGCCTTGTGCCGTTAACAAACTTTTGATCCAACAACAACACATTTTTGTTTTGATGTATCATGTAATGTTTTTTTTCATACATCTTCTTTAACAGCAATTTTGTTTTTCTTAAATGGTCCATTATTTATTGTGGTAGATGGTGATTGTGGTGGTGGTGAAGTGGAAGGAAGTAGATCATCTATTCCACAATAATAATAATAATAATAATAATAATAGCTAAAGGAATTTTGCCTATTTAGAAAAGTGAGTTTTTGCCATTCATTTCATATAATTCATTCATTTTTCTTGAATTTCTACTTTTGCCAGAAAAGAATAAAAACAAAGCCAATTCAACCTTTTATTTTCGATTTCAAAAGCAGTATTCCTGTCACAAAAGTGAACACCATCTCAATTTAGTGCACAAGCTCAATAAATAATATATTATATGATTTATGTAGCTATCTTTAGCATTTCCGTTTCTGAATGTCGTTCTATTTCAGAATCAAATCTTTTTATTTCAAAAGTCGGTCAGTTGACAATGAGATGGATTTAGAAGAATTAGACAAAAAGCGACAACTTGCAGCACTCTAATCAGACAAGGAGCATTGTAACTGTATTTTGTCTGTTGTGTGGTGGTGGTAAAAGTAAGGTAAAGGTACACTGAAAGCGATTAGATTAGGTAGAAGAAGACAAGTAGCCCAAAAAGAAAAAAAAGGTAGACAGATGAAAGACAGTTTCCGAGCCCAGGACACACACCGACCCGGACCTAGCCTACTACGAATCCTACCCAACACACACACACACACCTTGAAAACCAAGTGTATCCATGATCATTGATGATCTTGAAGTATTGTAAAAATGTGTGATGCTTTGCTTTATAGCGTATGTAGCCTTATTTAAAAGGTCCTCTAGTTCCCGATCCTGATATTTCAGGGATTTTAAAATGCACACACAATGCTGCCCTTCAAAATAAAGAGTGACATATATGAGTAGCATGCTGTATTTAGAAAGTAAAAGGTATGTAAATTAGACACAGGATTTTATACTTCCATCCCTAATATTATACTCAAGGTGTGTCTTCTTCAAGGGACAAAAAGCGGAGAAAAAAAATCCCTCACAAAAAGATGATCATGATCATCCCAAGAATGGACTAGGACAAGGAAGAAGGGAAATATGAAATATCCTGTTCTAGCAGCATTATTATTACTACAACAATTATAGATTATTATTATGCATAAGCACAACAATGCTTATACATTGTTGTTGTGAATGCACATGAACAATTATTGTACACAAAGCGTGTAAACAGAGTTGTGAACATGCGCACGCACATTTTATTTTTGGAGGCTACGAGTCTTTACGAGTCTTGGTGTGCGTTTTTTATGAAACTTTGATGGAACCATTTTCAAATTTGAGCACTCGCCTTATCCCTTAGCCTAGCAGTTGCAGCACTAATGACATGACAAAGAAAATCTGAAGATGTTCACCACGCAGTAATCATCTTCATCGTCATCAAACTAATGACAGGTTTGTCATTTTTCATTGATCACCAAAAAAAAGTTTTTGATGTGTCATCATCATCCTCATTGTCTCTTTTTAACAATACTATCAAACTATATAGCCTCCAACTTTAGAAAAAAATATATTGTGACATAACTTTTGAAATAAAATATTCTTTTAATGCAGCTGCAGGTAATGAGGATTATAATTAAGTTTAATTCCTTAGATGCACCACGCGGACCTTCTTAAAATTATAGGACATGGCAGTGACGGGACAGTAAGTACGTACATTTTTTTGCATATAAAAATTGTCATAGAAACAGATAAAAAAAAGTTTTTACAAATTACGCTGCTGATAGTACTACAATTTTGAATATTTGCCGTTTTAAGTAGAAAAAATTTCGTGTATTGAAATTTGAAGGGCAAATGCAGACAATTTGTCAGCGCGGCAGTCAGTCACCTCGTCTCTTTTTTTAATAGGTATTCATTCTGTATGTTATATAACACAGTTTTTTTATAAAGCGGGTCTAAAAAACACGTGACATATGTATTTATTTGTGATGTGTCAAAATTCCAAATGAGGACTTTTTTTATTGTCCCAAAAACTGATTAAAGCTATTAAACTATTATTGCAATATGCTGGGTGTCCCTTTGAGCGGTATGATGAGGGGGGTACTTGTACCAGCGCGTACCACACATAACCTACCTACCTACATATTATTATTCAACAGCAGTTAAGTGGATTTTAAGGCAATAAAACTTATTTAGGAACTCCTTTCTCATTTGTCGTTGTTGGCCAAAATCCACATAATAATAAATTATAGGCACACATGTGCATTTATGTAGCATAATACGTTATTACTTTTTTATGATGACGGCAACAAAAATAATTTTGAGTTATTTGACGACAATAAATGACAATATTTTATATTTTTTTAATTTTTTTTTTGTTTTTTTTACTAATCAACCATGATATCATTATTACCATAAGATGAATTTGGCTAATTTAAGTGATATATTTAGCAAGACGCGTGTTAACGTAAAGAGTAATAAAAAATAATATTATCATTGTATCCATACATTTATATATTTTTTAACGTATTATGTAAGGATCGTGCTTGTGGCTTAATGTAACATAAAAAAATGTAACAGCACACACACACACACGAAGTACATATACCACCACCACTATTTCATAATAATAATTAACGACGTGCTGATCATGTCATGATCGTGCTGAATGAATAGATATATATTTAAGTGTATTTACAAGAGCAACACTTTTTTTTATGCGTATAGAGGAGCAGGAGCAGTGCTTGAAGTAGTAGTACGAGGAACGAATTATGGGAAAAATCAAAAGTGTTGGTGGAGGAGAGGAGAGCACTTGTCATTTTGCGCCATCACTATTTGTTATCTTGTTATCCTTATTTAAGAAGATGTAGAAAATCTAATCCAAGTAATAGTTAGTAGTAGCAGAAAAGGATAAAAATATAAAAATGGAAAGGAATGACTTATTTAACTCTAACTGCAACACACACAACTCACAATCATAATAATAATGACTGTGAAGCTATAAAAAAACCCAAAGCCTGTATCTCGTAGTCTCTCAAAATATTTCCCATTATTGCAATCCCTGCATAGGTATATATATATATTGCTGGGCTTTTGTTTATGTCGTTATATATGTATATTTTTGTTGCCTGTAGAGCTTCTCTTTTTAATCATCATCACTACAAAACAATACGACGTTAGTAAAATGGAGGGAGAGTAAGGCTCAAGAATTCGCACAGAAATGAGGTTGCCTTGGCTCTTTTTTGCCTGACTCATTAAACTTGTAAAACGTAAATACAAAGCACATACTATTATTATTATTGTACTTGCTGCCGAAAGAAATAGGGGAAATATATAAATACCTACCAACACGCGGCTGCTTCTACTACTACTACTATTTATATTCACTATGCAATAATAATAATAATAATAATAATAATATTGCAATTTTTACATAAAAAATGAAGCGATGGTGATCAAAGGATGACTATGACAATCATTATTATTTTGTGCACAAGTGCACAAGCTACGAAAAAAAGAAGACTTTAAAAAAGAGTCGCACTCTAAAGACGTGGAGGATGCTAAATATGTATACCTACACCAGACAACAATGCGCTCTCTAGAAAAAAAATATTGAATGCATTTGTACAAAAAAAGATGACAAGAAGGGTGTGCATTTATTGCAACAATGGAACACATTATTGAACATGTACTGTACTCACTTTATATGTATATTATGGTCTGCTGGTGGTGGTGGTGGTGGTGGTGGTGACTAACAGCATGAAGAGCAAATAAATGACGGACATGCTACAATAGCTTCCATCGTTCCATCATAAATAATATTCTCTTTTGCTGAAATAATAGTAATAGCTACTCATCAGCATGATGAACGTGATTCATGATGAGGATCATCATGATCATGATAATTGGGAATATTCCAAACAAAACCGATGAGCTCAAGGATGCATGTAATACGAGAAAAACTCTCTTCAAACTTGACTTAAACCTTGCTTGTTCGCACTTGCATGCAATGATACACGTTCACCACTGACACCGCCACCCCCACCACCAGCCACGGGATTTACAACATTACACTTTTATTTGTGTAGTAGTAATATCAAGTAGGTAGGTATACTTTAGTGCTACGCTGACTTGCGTCAATCTTCTTTTGACTTGACTATCTCCCACGTAAACCAGCCACTCTTTTGCTACTTGTTGCATTTTTCCTATTGTTGTTCTTGTTGGTACTGCTGCTGCTGCTGCTGCTGGTGTTTCACTCTACCTGTTTCATCCCTTTTTTCTGCCTTTTCGTCCAAGCTATTACACAAATGGACTAATACTAATAAAAACAATAAATGATAATACTGCTTAACTGATGATCATGACGATAATAAAGGATATTAGGTATACTATGTGTATGTACGTAGGTATATGCCTCTTATTCTAGATTGTAGACTATGAGAGAATTCTTTTTGCAGTAGGAGCAGCAGCAGTAGCTTATGTACTTATTAACCTTGTCTGATGATGATCATGATGATGATGATGATCAGCGTGAGTCTTCATAATATTTTTATTGCCTCTTTTTTTTCAGTTTCATTCGTCATGAAGAAAAAAAGGGCTTTGGCTTCAATTCACTTTATTATTTTTTGCATGCACCATGCAGTTTTTATGTGTCGATTGTCAAATGTCTTATTTCAAAATCAAAAAATTTGACAAGGAATTTTGTAAATGATAATGATGAGAAGGGTATCACGCTTTAAAATACTTAATACTTTTAGGAGACTTAAAAATAAATTTAGGAATAAATCAAGTGTGCTTTTTATAGTGCAGCACAGCAGCAGCAGCAGCAGCAAGTAAACAAAAGGATGACAAGAGCAGCACGACAGACATGCGCAATAGTATCAGCTACATATACGCAAGGCATGCATCACTTGAATTCACTTGATATTTTACTTTTTCTAATAGAATAGAAAAAATGGTGCTACTGCTTTTTACTTAATCCTTTTCACTTTCGCTTGTAAAACCCAGTCATGCAGTTTTGCTCCTTTTTTGTACAGCTATAATCCGCTAATTTAACACACACAAAAAAAAATCCGCTAAACGTCACACGCAAATGAGTTGATACTTGTTGTGTCGCTTTGTTGCGTACATATAAGAATTTTGATAAAGACATGAAAAGGTTTTTCTACATCAACTCAAATCAGAAAGGAGTCATGGCGTCTGGCAGTTTAATGTGGAGTAAAAGTAAGCGCGACGGACGAAGAGAGAGACAATACATCCAATCTAGTAAATCATGTCACTTGATAAACCGTTGCAACTTTTGACAGCAGAACGAGCATTTATAATGCGTAAATGCATCCTTTTCTTTTTGATGCATTCTAAGATTGATGACAGAGAACAAGGTTTGAGAAGAAGAAGAAGAGGAGAGACCTCTCTGCTCCTCCACCATTCCATTTTTAAAAATTTCGCAAAAAAAGAGGAATATATTTGTGAGTAGATTGAGGTTCTCTTTTGCCTATCTCACTAGATTTTTCATTACGAGCTGCCATAAGGTGAGGAATATATATATATATATATATGTATTTATACAGTCATTACAGTTGTTATATCTTAAGTATTATCTTATGTAAAGTGAATTGGCTGTGAGATGTGAAAACAGGTTTTTTCAAAAGATTTTTTTATAAGTTGGCGATAGGATGGTGATGATAGATAACACATTAATAGTAGGCATAACATTCACACAAACAAAGGGAAAGACAAAAGTATTATAATGATAGAATATATTTAGTTGTTGTAGAGAAATAGAGTGTCGGATTGGGACATTCTAGTTGATCAAGCAAGATACTATAGATAGGTATGTAAGTTGTATGAAATGTGTATTTTGAGTGATTTCCACTTACCTGATAGATGGAATTTCCAGTGAGAAATGAACTGATGTAGTGAGTGCCGACGTCATTAAAAAACTTGAATGAGGAGGTGTAGTCATTGGCACGGAAAGAGTGGACATTGTCCCTGTAGTTGGGGAGGACGGTCATGTTTTGGAAGGTGTCAATGCGGCCCGCCTGCCTCACCATGAGCACCCTAACGAGCATGTACCTGTAGTCCCCCTTGACGAAGGAGGGGTCTATCCCAAAGTACTTGGCCAGACTGGGGGTGCGCCAGCCTCCGGCAAAGGCATGCCAGGGACGGTCCAGCCCCTCGATAACAAAGCGTCTAAAGTAGGCCTGCACCAACTGTTGGAGATCTTCACATAGGTCAATATGAAACTCATTGTGGAGGGGCAGACTGTTGTCCTGGGTGAGGAATGTTTGCTGCTGGACACGATATGTGGACGGCTCAAGGATTTCCTTGGACGGCTCCAGGAAGATCCAGTTTTGAGTGTCGTTGCGTGGCACTACTCGCATGCTCAGACTTAAATACCCGTACCGGGGAAACAGGTGCATCACAGCCCCGGGTACGACTGGATGGCTAATCCCTGCCGCCCCTGTTCCCCCTGAGATGTACGCCGAAGACTGGCTGGAGGCGGCCGCCTGGAAATTCTGTTGTGAGTGCCCATTGTGTGCGTGGTTGTTGGGGTGTCCTGAGGAGGAAATTGCATGACTACGACGATGATGCCCACCGCCGCCATCACCACCACCGTCACCACCGGGATACACACCCCCACAAAAGGGAGCTAAATATGATACTATGACTGCTATGAAGACTAGCACTTTCCACTGGAATGGACCAATCACTCCACGATCAAACGCACAAGGCATGTCACGTCAGCTTCGTTGCCAGTAAAAACGTCCAACAGCCCAGTGTTCCGTTCCCACGATTACCACAGTTGCGCAATTTCTTCTTCATTATTGCATTCCGCAACCTGGAAAAAGCTTTACTTCCTCACACAACAACACATGCACCGCTCAAAAAAAAATTGTCACTAATCACAACAAAGGTTCCGCTAAAACAATATTTACAATCCTCTTCCAAGCACTCTCACTACTTCTCCTTCAGCCTCTTTTCTATACTTACACCTCCACAGTTAGAGTTTCCCATCTGCCAAAAAACCTGAGAGATTAAATAAATCAACAAAAACATTTTTTTATACAATAAAGCGGACAGCCACACAAATACTTATTGGTGTATTATCATTATAATACATGCACCCTCAACATCAAGAGCACACACACACACACACTTTCATAATATAGGAGAGCAAGGTTTCATACACAATTAACAAGATTGACTAGTGAGGATGAGTACCGTCATTTCCTGCATAATATAAAGCCTGCAACACCGCCACCATCATCATCATCCCAATACAAAGCATTCTCAGTATATTTATAGACGTTATATTTTTCTATTTTCCTATTTTATTGTTACAAAATTTAACTGTTATGTATTCTTCTCTTTTGCCAGCAACTGCAAACTCGAGCAACATGAACGATAAGTATTTACTGCTACTATTATTATTACATTTTACTCCGCTTAACTTAAGTTCCCTACGTTTTTCTCTCTACTCTTCTTCTTCTTCTTCTTCTTCTCTCAAAGCTAATCAAAAAGATGGTGATAAAGGCGGAGTAGTTACAAGAGGATGATTCAAATAACCTAGTATTGAAATCGGAAGACCCTGAAAATCATATACATAATAGTAATAATATGTACATGCGTATATACATGTATAATACATTTTGCCTACTACTGCTCACATTGTTGTAATTATTATGATTGAAAAACACATTATAAATATTATCATGTGTGTAGTATTATGGATTGAATATTGCTGCTCTAAGAGTTGATGTGAGAAACTTTAGGAGGACAGGTGGTGCAACAACAAGGACACCAACAAAACCACCACAAAATATACATAAGTATAACTTGAGCTTAAAATTCCATACTTTTTTTTCTATTTTATTTTCAGGATTTTTTTTGTTTGATATGACTCACTTGATTAAATTTAGCTATAGTAGTAATACCATTTCACTTTGTGAGTCGAGGACTACAACGACTGCACTGTGTGTGTTTGTATATGTCATGGACAAAAGTAACAAGAAAAACGGTCGCGGTAAAAAAACGCTTTTGCTTCTTGTGCGCTTATATTATTAGCTCTGAGGTAAAACAAAATGTCTTTTCTTTTTGCTGCTGCTCCTTCTGCTTCTGCTGTTGCTGCTTTATTCGGTGCTGTTGAATGCAGAGGCACTAAAAACTAAACTGCTTCTTTATTTTTTGGCTTGTGTCAACTTCCGTTGCGTTTTTGTGGTAACAAAGTAAGTAGCAGTATAAATATCAGCACAGCAAGATCAACAAGAGTCAAAAGACAGAGTTTTTTGTTGTTGACAGAGACGCAAACGCTCAGAATGGGATTCTTAAGAAATGCACGGCTAAAAAATATTCTTATACTCTTAGCTTGCTTCTACCTACAAAAAAAACTGGGAAACCAACGCACGCATAGACATCAGAGAGATAAATGGGTAATAATAGTAAAAAATAATAATGAGCGCTGCAATGCAGTGTGTCGCCGCGCAAGGCAATTTAATAATTTGTTGTTTATTTTTTGGAGAGAAGAGGACACGCACTCCACTGCACTCCACACACTCTGTGATCAGTGATCTGCTGCTGATCTGACTGAACACAATGACAGCAAGAATCCTACTAAAGTTGCCTGTTACACCGACACTCGCATCGTATATCGCACTGCTCACACAATAATAGTCACAATGCAAGAACGCATACATTATTGTGTAGCTCCACACCAGCCGCACCAGCACCAGTTCTTCAATTCACTGCTTCGGCTGCAACACCACTCTTCTTGTTGGCTTCACTTGATTCATGACTTGACTTGACTGTTTGTTGTGGTACTGGTCGTGGTACACAATATTATTATTATCTGAGAACTATGAACAACCAAACTCACCTCTCTCTCTCTCTCTTCAAACCAATCCCACACAACATGCCACCATAATAGCATTATCATATCATCCTTGTTGGAGGAGAAGTATCAGTACCAACAACGCCAGCAAAAATATAAAAGGTCTTCACTTTTTGGTTATCTCATCTTTTTATTTTGGCTGGCTCTTCTTCTTCTTCAGAAGCACCTCACATCATTATTGTTTCATACGCTGGCAATTCTCTGGGCAAATCACCTACATTTTTAACAACCAAAAACGGCACTAATATATTTTACATCACACACAGCTCCCAGCTTTATATTTGCTACTCGTTATTTTTGACGACTACAACGACCGTGTGCTGCTGCTGCTGCTGCTGCTGTTGGGGTGGGGATGCTATAACGCCAATAAATAATGATGATAAGGGTTTTTACTGGTTGTGGATTACTTCCAAAACCCAAACTTTTCCAACATTTCTCTTTTTCCAAAAAAAAATATATATTTGTGTACCCATTTACACAACTTTTCCCTCATCTTCCATTACACTTTTATATGGGGGAAAAAAATAAATATTGCAGAAGAAATGGGGATGATCATTTTTGAATGGCAAAAATTTAGCCGCAAACATGCAGTTTCATCAAGATGATGATTATCATAATATGAGTATCAGGCCATCATGTAGAAAATAGTATAAAATTATTAATAACACGACTTAATTATTGATAATGTGCACTGTGCACGCAGCTTGAAAATATTATAAACACGAGCATATTACCACTATTCATAATAATAACTATTATTCCTATTATTATGATTTAACTTCACATTTTTTTCTACCCACTCTGTACGCATTGCATCTCATGATTGTTAGCAGAAAAGGTACATGATTTTTAATTTGGGTATGTCATGTATGTACGTAGTTTGTGTATCATTATTGTCATGAACGTGTGTGGTTTGCTGGTGTGTGTTTTACTGACTGCTTTATTTACTACTCGCTCGCACAGCTAAATGTTTCAACTTGATATTGTGCCCTGTCATTCATGTTATGTGTTGTGTGTGTGTTTGTGTGCACTTGAGCTTTGATGGGATATATGGCAGTGGAGAGATTGAGATTGATACTATTTATTTTCAGCAGAATGATAACATAATATATATTTATAATAATAAAACACACACAGAGTAAATATGCCCACTACTGCAAGTAAAATAGGTAAATTGTCTCTCTGGCCGTGTGACTGGTGGCTACCTTACAAAACACAGAAGCTACACAAAATTACGAGACATAAATTTTCCTTCCAAAAGTTTATAATCCCATCTTGTCTCATCTGTCACCTTTACCTGTATGTATCTAACCTATATACCATATATATGTATACATATTATTATACATCTCCGTAGCACACAGAAAGCATAATAATAATAACAACAACAATATATGATATGATATTTATCTGTGTACACAGATACAAGCGTCCCTTTTTATACTACGTATCCATCTCTGAGGATGATTCAGCCCATATTTGGCTAATCCTCTTACAAGGATTTTTAAGTTTTCAAGCGTGTCTCCTTTTACTATTTCTTGGTTGGGGTGGGGGGGGGGGGCTGACATGACATAAGTAGTCACATGAATGATGACGAGTGCGCTCTCTTTGGGAAAAAATAGTGTGTTTATTTGAATTTGTAGGTATACCTACATACAAGTCGGTAAAAAGTACAAGAATATATATTTTTTATCGGAACAGAAAGATAAACAAATGAAAAAGAAACTCTCTCTCTCTCTCTTTTTCTGTTTGTTAATCTTGTCTCAACTCTCAACACAAGTAAACTTGGGTGTTGTTTCAGAGATGTTGTTTCAGTAATAAATATTTATTTTGAATATTCAAAATATTATGATGTTCATAGTATCATCCCAACATTATTTGACTTAAAACATACACTACACACACATATATACACACATGGCATTATGGAAAAATGTAAAATAACTTGAGTGTAGGAAGGCAAGGCATGAAGCAAGTAAAAAATCGCCGTTAATATTTAGAACATTGACTTAATAATCGAGGAATAGAATAAACCCTGACACTCTTCAAAACATATATATATTTAGGCCTGCAAAACTGAGAGAACATTGAGCGTCCTGTTCACCAAAAAGGAAATAACGTGTGAGACCCTCGTATATTTAGTTGTAGTCGTAAGTATGTAGCTATATAGGAAACGCGTGGTCTTATAATGCCCCATCCTTTAACACCCTAAATCAATAAACCACACTGAAATCTGATTACAAAAAGTACATTCCCTATAAAAAATTTAAGGGCATGCACATGATTAAGAGTGTTATTGTATAATAATTATAAAGAAATAAAAATGGTTATGCAATAGTATATTACGTAGAGAGCAATATCAGTATATGGTCTTGTGAGGATAAGTGTGCGTGTCTTGTTTATTATTACGTATTTATGTATAGTATGTAGTTGCCATTGACTCGCGATCCCCAGATTAAAAGAGCCCTTAGAACACATTTTCATTGTTGCCTTTCTACATGTAAGACGCAGCAGCAGCAGCAATAAATGTATTATTTAATTTCGATAAATCAGAGACTTTGAAAATGTGTGCGAGAAGCTAAAACATGATATAGAATGGATATTATTATTATTATTATTATGATGATGTTACACATGCAATCTAGGTATCTGGCTCTCATGTTGCTGCGAGTAGTGCGCGGCATGTTGAATGAGAGAGCTCTCATGTTTGTTGTAGCTCATAAGTCAAGTTTACCAACTACCACCATAAAGGCACACATCATCATCTTGTGCAACTCCTGTATTTTTTCTTCTTCTCTGGAGTGAGAGAAGAGCAAGGTGTTGTTTGTTACTACACCAATAATAATACTACCGATCCACATCACAGCAAGAGCAGATATCCTGAGAATTCTTGCTGGGAACTTCACTTGTACACTCATGCCACTCCGCGCCGTAAACTTGATCGGCCTGTGCTAGGTTATGTCAATCCATATCATTATTTTAAGGACCGTATACTTAACAGTTATTTATAAAATTGGAGATCATATCTGTCGGCCGTATGTACGTATGCATGTACGTACGTCTGCGCTCTACTGTCCTCACCACATATTTGATCGCATTTGGACTAATATGGTAATATGGTAAAATGCATATTAGCCATGTTCTTTATATGGAGGAATAGATCCCTATACAATTTCAGCGCTCTATGTTCATATATTCATATTCCTAACACCAGGGGATAAAAAATCATAAGAAACCATATACGGTCATCGATTTGCGCCAAATTTGGTCCAAACATTACTAGAGCAAAAGGTCTTTGGACCAATACTCGCTTAATTCATATCCATGGTGGGGGGTCAAAACTCATAGGCTAGTCCTTATTTAAATCCGTTAATAGATTTTCTTACAGATCATCATCATCTATATCAGCACCATTATATTACTTTTCGTTGTACGTGTATGTTTTTACAACTGTAGGTAGGCATAGTGTCAGCATACCATCAGCAAAATATATAATATATGACCTTCTTTAAATATCCCAGGCGCAAAGCAAGTTATTTTCAAGATATATGTTTGCATTGGATTGCATGAAGCAAAATAGTTATTAAAAGTGACGATTTGCTCATCATCATCATCGTGTTCATCACCAGCTTTATATCATGTTTGTATGCAGAAACGCATAATATTTCTACGCAACAAAGTATCTACCTAAGTATTTGGTTACACATTTTTTGCAATGTTCAATGCCAGGACACAGCCCATAAAAGACATCAACTACTCACTTTAGTTAATCAAAGTACCCTTTTTCTACTTAAAAACCAATTGTTAGACAAAAGTCAAAGTAGAATAAAAAAACTATTGTTTATGGCCTCTTAGTCGTCAGTTTCTTAAAATGTTGATGATATCCCGCAAGGAAATGCAAAAAAAAACTCAAGTTTCTTCCGAAGTTTAATCTGCTGAATAAATAAATGAAATACTAATGTGCGGGTGCTTATTATACACAATGCTATTTTATTGGCCATGGGCGTAAAACATTTAAAATGTAATGATAGTGATAAAAAAGTGATTATCAGGTCATAGAACAGCAAAATACCATTTGATGCGTAAAAGTAATTGTATTTTAGTGAGCAGGTAAGTACAACGATAATGTAAAGAGGGAGAAAAGGATGACGATGGGTGAACAACCCATCTTTTTCTTTTGTGGCTTTTCTCTCACACTACACGTGTTTTTTTATATTAAAAAAAAAACTTATATTTTCTACTGCAGTGCCTTCTTCTCCAGGAGGATGTTTTTCAACAAATCAGATTGCATCTCAGGGTTCAATGGCTCAAAGACAGGCTGACTACAAATATATAAGCAGTAGTTGTAGAGAATTCTTTTAGGTAAGTATATTGGATAGCTGTGTGTATAAAAGATACGGACGCGGAAACAATGATAGCAGTATTATTATAATAACCCGCTTAATTAAATTGTAAGACAAGACAACTCATAACTATACATGATCATCGCAAACGACTATATAATACTTTTTTATGTAGTTATTATATGCATGGATGATGCTGATGATCATGATCATGATGATATTGCATTTTTCGATTTGTCGAGTCTCGGGAATGTGAGCTTGCAACAACCATCATCCATACCATCATGATAATTATTTAGGCAAAAAAGAATTTTAAAGAATTTCGAATCTGACACCACCAGCCGACACTAACATCCTGTCTTGATATTAATAAGATTCATCCCCTCTCATCATCTTCATATCTGAGCATCATCTTCATCATCATCATCATCATCCTGGTATCGTAATTGTATTACTATTGTGTACATTGTTCAATACACCAGCAGCAGGAGCATCAAAAGTAAAATGTATCATGCATGACAATAAATTTTCATTTCACCTCTAAACTATTATGGTTTTATTGACACTACTTATTAGTACAAAACTAAATCATATCATGATTCGTGAATCATAATGTGCTTCCCTTTTCCTTGCTCATCGCCCTTTTCTTTGAGTAATAAATGAGCCAAGCTCACTGACAAAATCTAAATGATATTAATAATCATAATAATTATTCGGTGTGCAATGAAAATGAATGAAAATCGTTTACTCTTCTTCCTGACCAATTTGATGTGAAATCTGAAACGTTGTTGAGTTATTTTACCTTTCTGTCTCATTATCTTTAATCATTCATCATAATGTTGTCCCTACTATATGAAACGAATTACGAGCAAATGCATTTTTTGTAACGCACTTGATAAACTTTTACAGGGAATTGTGGACAATTGTTCTGCTATTGATATGAGGAATACATGCGCATCCGGTGATTCAGCGCAGCAGCAGCAACCCTACAACAGCCTCACATATACGTACCTATGCACATAGTTTTTTGGGGTTCCGTAGTTCCGTGCATGAATCACAATGGCAATGTACACATAAAAAATTCACAGTCACCAAACGCAAAAAAATGATGAAATTTGCATCCGATTGTTGTGGTTTCACTCGGTGTCTACTATATCATGTACCTACTTAACTAGTGACTAGTCTGCCGGACAAAATTACTACAAAAAAAAAGAAGCCAAAGTTGGAAAATAAAAAGTATAGCAGATCCAACGTCTGCCTTTCTTCTTATGATGAATGGGGATGCTGATACAGTATTGTTGAACAACATTATCATGTAGCATAATATATTTCACATGGGTTGGATTATGCATGTTCGTTAATTGTTCAATGACTACTGTTTTTTATGTTACGGGTTAATGCCAACTAATTTACTGAAAATACACGACAGTATTACCTATTGTTTTTTCAATATAATCAGCATCATAGATTGCAATGTATAATGTATGGGAAGAGTGAATGGGAATGTAAATGTAAAGTAGCAAACCAATATTAGTACTTAATAGTATACAGAGAGCTCATTGATGTTTTTGTGAAGCAGCGCAAAAAAGGAGCTGAGCAGAACCGCACAAAAAGAGTGAACCCGATATTCAATGCCACATCCGCTTCCACTAAAATATTGAGTGGTGTAATAAAAAAAAAGCAGAGCACAAGGGAACAACAACAACAACAACTAGGCTCCTGCTTTTTACCACACAACTATTTTTTCCCGTCAAAATTGGTTTGAAATTTGCAGGGCAGGGAAAAACAGCACAAACTTCAATGTAACGTCAAACTGTTTTCCAAGTTCCTATTTAATACGCACATTTTTTTTACCTACTTTTTAAAACTGTATATCTTACAATAAAATGTAAATGGTGGTTTAGCGTGTAAGCTGCATACTATGTTTTTAAACATGTGACGACAAATGCACGTATAATATTTATTTTTAGCGTATGATGATGGATGCGTTTTTAAGCTTCATGATGGAAATTAATCAAAACCTTCGAAAACTTTCAAAACATATATTTTTTGCCGTTGTTGTTGTTATACAGAATTACAGACAGCAATTGACAGTTTGATTTCGTAATCAATCAATGACACTACACGTCATACGCAGAAACTTGGGTACACTAGTTTAGCCACGTACTAAAAAAAGCTTTTACTGGTTATACCAATCACTCAGCTAACATCTCGTCAAAATTATATCGACAATCCCTTTGTATTTGCAAAACTCGTATTTTAATTTGTTTAAAAAAAAATGCATACAAAATTCTTTTCCATTTTATTTGGATTGCTAATCAACTCAAGTCATATGAAAATAATAATAATAATGAAATATAAAAGTCATCAACGTCATCATTATCACGTTACATTTTTTACAAAGTCAGATTGCATAACACGACAAGACACAAGTGGATCATCGTGCACAACCACCACCATCATCATCATCACCATCCTCCTAGCAATCGTTTGTTTCTCCCCAACGTAGCATATATTTTTTTAAATTGTTACAAAAAATAACGCAAATAATTTTTTTATGTATTGGCAGACCAGAAAAAGCCCTTTCACCTCAAACCATTTGATGTCGCATCATTTGCAGCACATCAATTATTATTATTGTATAACTTACTAACATACTTTTTTTTACTTTGAAATACTATTCGTAGTACGCATATACGCACACTAGTTTTTTTCGTGCGCCAAATTCTCAAAAAAATTCTAAAACATATCATCCTCTTTGGTAGTAGTAGTAACACATCCATATATACATACTAATAGCAAATAAATAAAAGTACATCATTTTGGTATACTCGACGTGTACATTCCTTTTGCATGTGTATTTGATATGGATATAGGACAAATGACAAGAAAGGATACCGGAAGGAAGGAAGACTGCCAAAAGAAAGAAAGAGTAGAAGAAAAAAATATTATAATAACAACAACGTGTTATTGTTACGTTAGTGATGTTGAACGAATTTTTTGAAGACAGAAGGAAGCTGTTGTTGTTGCTGTTGTTTGTTATTGTCATGTGCCCATGCAAAAATGTTGGAGCGCGCTGCCTGCAGCAAAATGCTGCTGCTGACGTTCCTTTTAATAAAATGTTTTTTATATTACTCTACTACTGCGCGTAGGTATGTCATCCAATCAGAATATGATAGAGCGGTTAGTGGGAATTATGATGATGATGATGAATACATTTAAAGCATAATAATATTTAGTTGACATTAGTATGACGATAGTATTGTTTTAAATGTATAGCTAGCATGATTACATGATAACGATGTTGCTGTGCACATAAGCAAGTTACAATGTAAATTTGTAGTGCAAAAGGCAATTTTTACCTTTGATGATTTTTTTGTATGGGTACAATATATATGTGTGCGCGTAGCATAATAAGGATGGTGTGTGCATGCAATAATATGGAGTGTGTAACTAATGAAAGTAAATTGTAGAGCAAGAAGGTAAATTAAATGGAATAAAATGGTAAGGTCTCTAATGTGTAGGATGATGATGATCATTCATCCGTGTCAGTCTGCTATATGCACACAATACAAAAAAAAAATATGCACGTCGGTTGTGTAGTAGTTTGGTGGTGGTAGTAAATGGTAAATGGCGGTGGTGGTGGTGAGACAGCACTCGTCGTCGTCATCATCATCGTCGTTGTCGTGGAAAATACAACAAAAGTAACATGGATTATTACGTGTGCCTATCAAACATACATCACAGATCATCATCGCAATAATGATGATGATGATGTTGATGAGATACCTATAATCTGCTGAAAGAGACATGTACAACAATACACACAAAAACGCAAAAACTACACAGCAATCCACTAACACTACCATTATTATTATCAAATAACTTGTATAATAATATGAGTTGAGACAACCCAATCTACGTAATTTGCTTTAAAAGAGACACCAACTCACATTATCATCAATACACAATTTAAAAAAAACGAATGTAAGTTTAACAATACAACATCAAGCCGAACGAAAGGTTACATGTGAATAGCAAGAAAAAAAAGATGACGATTTTTATAATATCTTTTGATTTTCATGGGGCTTTGTCTTTTGTTGTAGAAAAAACAAAAGCCCATGTTTCTATGTCACGACTGACTTAAGTACACTATATTTTATGTATGTAATGAGTCTACACTTTTTATTTGATTGAAAGCTAAATTCATGTTGAACTAAAAAATCATTTTTTTTCGTTTTCTTCTTCTTCTAGAGAAGTCAAACAAGCCAATCTAAATTTTCACTCATATAACATTAAAACGTGTTAATTTGAGACAGCGGCGCGGTGTGACCATATTAAATGGGCGACAATTTGTGTGCAGAAAAAAATATACAATACAAACTTGATTATATATATGATTTACTTGAAGGCTATGTTTTCTAGCCTCATAATAAAAATTAATTTGTTTTGTGTGTTCGGTTAAAAAAATAATACCAAAAAGAATCAAATCTTTCAAACACAAAGTTTCACAGTTTGCTTGCTTGCCACAGTAAAAAAGTCTGCGACTATACAAAAAATTTGTTGGATATATTTCAAATCTAAAATTGAGCCTTTTTATAAATCCCCTTTCAAAAACCCTGGCCTCTTAGGCAAAGTGTTTGTAGGTATATGCACCTTTTTGTACTTGTTTTTCGGGTGGGAATGGAAATCAACTAAAGTTTCAACAAAACCACATCTTCTTGTGTACTGACAAATGACTGGACAGCTTTATTTTAAAAAAAATCATTTAAACTTGATAGCCCACAACTATTGCAAAAGTGGTTACTTTTTATGAGCATTCCACTCAAGCAAATTAATTCACTTGCTCTTTTTTTGGACAATTAGCTTTCTGGACAAATTTAGTCATGGATAATATCCATTGGATATTACATGTGTTTTTTTGTACGCATTTATGTTTTTAAAAAAGAGATGGTCAATTGCTTGAAACATCAGTTCTCACAATGAGCACGATGTAACCGGTAGCAATTGCCAATCACCACCACACAACAACATAGCTTCTACATTATTATAATGCCGAAATACATTCAAGTGGAAATATGACAAAAAAGTGTGGGTCATTAAAATTATATAATATCCATTAAATTTCTTACCCTTTACAACAACAGTAGTAGTCAGTCAGAGTCATCAAAATTCACAAACGAATAATGATATATATATATTTTTTACAAACCATCAAAACTTTTTTTTTTTTTTTTTTTTTTTAAATAAAAAGCCTCTTATGTGTACAATGTATGTCTTACACACAAATTCTCTCAAAAAAGCAAAGAAAAAAGGAGTTAATTATGAAATCCTAATTAGAGGTACACAATGATGAACAAATTTAAGTGTATTGCAATGCAAATTATTAAAAAATTCACAATAAAATGCCTCCTTGTCTTTTTACCTTTGCGCAAGCTGCTAAAAAATATATGCAAAAAGTATATTAAAAAAATGATGTTTAGGTAAGTAGGTAATCTCTCTTTTGCACATAAACAATGTTTATAAAAAGCTTCATCATTTTTTTTATTTCTTCATTTTTTTTCTCCTCAGCTTTTAAAGCATTTTGCACATGGGTATCTTTAATACTACTGTGTTGTGTGATGATGAGATTACAATTACTAACTTGGCATACCTTTTCAAAAAATAAACTTAAAGGAATATACGACACGTTACAATTAACCTTTTTTTGTTTACTTTGTGTGATGTGACGACGATGATGGTGATGATGTTTGTAAATGAAATATGTTGTTTTAGTCATCCTATAAAAAATTGTTCTCTTTTGCTGGGATGATGATGTAAAATGTTGATGTTATGTGTGTGCACTTGTAAAGTTGCTGATTGTGTACATTAGCACAGCCAAGTGTTGTGCTTATCTATGAAACTGAAATCCACACTATTTGCTTTATGACGGGGATTAGCAATGCTGCAAATGTGGACAAAATGAAATTCGGGTGTAATAAATAAGTAAATGCGATTGAGTAGCAACAGGTAAAAGTTAAGACATGAACGATGCACGAACCATCAAAACTATGTATACTTATTAATAATAATAATATATTACATAGCTATCAGGATTGGCGCATAGTTTGTCACACACACAAGTTTAGCTAACTTTTATATTTTCGGGGGTATGTTTGGGCAAAACTTATTGTAAAAAAACAACGACTTTACGTCACACAAAATGTCAGAGTACGTATCATGGGAAGTTTTTCACATGTTCAAAAAAATGTACACCTATTATGAATTTTATTTTGAGCATTTCCGGTTTTGTCGTACCTACATATAGGGTAATTGCGAAGCTTTGATATATTTTTTTTGTTTTTAACAACTCACACATACTTGCTTTTGCATTTAATTCAAGTAAATATTAGTGCAGCCTATTTATTTAGAACGATTATTATTATCTATACCAGAAGTGCCAAAATTTAATACATATTGCGAGAGCTTTGCACACTTTGACCTGCTGTTTTCAGATAAGCGTAGAGAGATATTTGGTAAACTTACCTACAAAAAAAAGGTCCGCTGTAAATAAAATTAAATTTGAAAATTCTGGTCCATCCATTAGCACTTATTACAAATCTTACACAATTTAAATTATATTTGAACGCAAGAAATATTATGAATAAAAAAATTTCAGTCAAGTTAGTCCCTGCAATTGTGACGGTATATAACTTTCGATTTATTTACTTTTCATGAGAAGATGATTAATGGCTAAACCCCACTTCAATTGACGCTCTACATTTTCTTGGTAACTTGTGGAGTAACAGCTAACAGAGTGCCAAATGAGTGAGCGACAACATGCAGAATAATGAGTTTGGCGATGATGATGTTTTTTTTGGTAGGACAGGAAATGAGTTGACCAAAAAATCCGCAATAAATTGAGAATGCTGCTATAGCTGGAAAATATACTAAAAAAGGTTTATTTCCTTCTATAATACTGACTTAACAGTTTGTTTTTAAGTAAAGCACAAATCCATCATGCTTACTACAATATAATGATAATATATTTTATTATTTTCAACATAAAAACAGGCTGTATATATATATATACCTATATACATATTATTATGTATCATGTACATACACTAGACTCTACGTTATGTCATCGTACAACTGTAAAATAAATTTGATACAAAGTTAATTTTTGTCGTTTTTTTGTAAAAGGAAGTTTCTAAAAGGCAGCAGATTTTTATTATTATTTTTCGTAAGGTCCGTCGTTGTTGTTGTTGGTATATTGTGAAGACATTAAGATGAATACAACTTATTTCTCGGTTCGAGAAGCATAATATACTTTGGATCAGTCCGACTTATTATCCTAATTAATTGTTGAATCGAAAAAGCAAGGAGTGTCTCTGTGGTAGTGTTGATATATGTACCAGTTGCTATACTTTTATAATGTCAGTATTAAAGTATACCAATAGTTGTGGTAACTAATACGCAGAATATATATAATGACGGTTGTAGTATTATGTATGCTTCTCTGAGCCTTTTTATACAGTACATCTATATTTTGGTTTTTACAAGTCTGGAACATCGTCACCAAGGTTGCGTGATGTAACACTTTAATGTTGTTTTTATATATGCCTGCGTATTTTAATGATATTATATAATAATTAATTATTACGAGGTGGTAACTGGCATTTATATATTATTTCATGTATTGGAGTCAGTTTATATGATATAGTCAAATGTATAATTTTAAGAGAGGCAGTGTCGTCAGCTCGTACTTTTAACAAGGTAGTTTAAAAAAAACAATATAACTGGTCGATATAAAACTACTAAGAGTCTAAACCTTGCTTGTAAATATTACACACA
>JAHZNC010006355.1:0-30202 GCA_027744095.1 Zhuqinia jingwanae
TTTCTTTGGCAGCTCCAATGAATTCTGGTGCGACGCCGACTTGATCACTCATTTCAATTCTCAAGTCCCCACCATACCCGTGATTGACCGGATCCCCGGGAATCTCATAATCCTCATAACTTTTAAAGAAGGGTAGCACGCCTTTCCAACTCCAACTTGGATCTCCAGTCAAGTTCGCCCAGTTATCATAGTCTCGATAATGACCCCTCAAATGTATGAGGTTATTTATCGTTGAACTGCCTCCAAGTACTTTCCCAGCTGACCAGCTCGACTGGCCATTTATGGAATTTAAAGATGCTCGTTTTTGAGTGACGGTCCTATGCATCCAATCCGTTTCCGGGAAATTAAGCATTTGTAGTTGGGGTATATATTGCGCAGGCATTGGATCTCCACCCGCTTCCAAAAGTAAAACGGAGTACATATGTCGACTTAATCGATTTGCTACAATGGCACCAGAGCTTCCACTTCCTTTAAAAAATTGTTGTCAATTAAGTTTCAATAAAAATATGTACGAAAAAATAGATAATCAGTAAACTTTACCAACAACTATAAAGTCGTATGTCTTCGGTTCATTGCTCTGGTCCAGCATACTTTTGAAATCGCTCTCATCCTGGACACGATCTCCCTTGTCCCATACACTAAATACAGTAGCCAAAAACTCTATCGTCCAATACATTACAATGACAAATGTAGGCTGAACCAGGGCTGATAGCCCGCCTATCGCTAATTCTATCACCATGTTTGTTTGGTAGAAATTCAATTAAATTTACTTCAGCAAAATTATAATTTAAAAATATTTGTGAAAAACTTTATATTTATTATTTTTCATATTTGTCACATATCCAGAAACTCATTTTGTACGTCCTCTTCAAAGAAAACATTTTTGATGACTACTAGGTATTGTTTTATTGTATGGACAAGCTTTATACAATATTTTACTTCCGCATTATAGCCCATTTTCAATGTTACATATGTCAATATATACAGTGATATTTGTATTTGGTATTTAATTAATTATTAGTTATTATTATTAAGTAGCCGGACTTAGTACATGTGAAATGGGAATGTTCTGTCTGTTCGGCCGTCGGTATATGTCACGGAATTATGTTTTCGGTACTCCTACCTACGTCATTAAGGCATCTGAAATCACTATACTACTGTTATACTATCACGTAGACGTAACCCACATACTCCCATTCCCCTCGGGGGAGCAGACCTACTGTTAAAAATGCCAATTTAGGGCTGAAAATTTGTACGTAGGGATACTTTACAGGTACGTACGTAGCCCACAGGTTACGAATATAATAATATGGAACCCACCTAAATAGAGTGGTTTTAGAGGTTTAGGATCTACATATGTTCCAAACATAGATCCCAAACCACAAATGGAGGAGTACTCCACATTAGTTATTTTGCATATATCTTTGAGACCACTTCTTTATGACGTTACAACGTTCTAGTTAAATGATACGTGATAGCAATCCAACTCAACAAGTGCTGAATGTCAAGTTAGTAATTTGTGAGGTTAGCTGCTCAAGACTCAAATGGTTAATTTTAATCAGTAATAAAAAGTATTACAACTAAAACTGTGCAAGTCAAGTTTGTAAGGTTGGTACTACCAACTTTGTAGGTACCTATATGCATGGTAATTCTTCATAGCTTATAAAGTATGGTCATGGCATGGCTAGTATGCTAGGTATTGGTATCGAGTAGATCTGGATGATACTTCTACTTAATTAACTCTCGAGCGCTTTTCGCATGACTGCGACTGCCAAAGTTAAATGGCAACATTCGTCTTTAATATCTTTATTTTTAGGATTCTGCTAATTTGTTTTATTTGTGTTCTCCGATTACAACTGAAAGTTATATAACCATACAAAATTGACATCTTTTAGTGATATGTGTTCATTCATATCTTTCCAGTTAATCAGACAAAATATTGGTTGTCAATATTTTTATAGTTTTCCTTTGTATTTACACTTTGTCTATGTGTCTGTATTAAATGATGTACGCACGTGGATACGCTAAATAATTTTTGTGTTAATTTCATAACAAAAATCATAAAAAAGTATCACATGATGAATACCTACGTATGAAGATGACAGATTGTTATGTAAAATGTAAATACAAAGTAAATATGATTGAATCTAGCTGATATACAGTGATCATCACCATTACGTACCTACTTGCCTGTCTATCTCAGCTAGCCCTGAGCTAGAAGGCAAATATGCACCTATAACGGTGATCGCTGGTTGATACATAAAATTTAATTAATACTGAATACATTAATGTTAAACAAATATTGAACATTATCTTGTTCATTGTCGTTGAAAAATGTTAGCAGTGGCCGTCTGTATCCTTTTGAGATGCTGAAAAATGATAAATACAGTAATATATGTTACGTCATGCTTCAGCAGTTAGGCCTCAACAATAACAATTACAATCATTAAAAAATCTCTGCTACTAAAATTTTTCACTAGGCATTTACGGTGGTCATGTATGTACATGTTTATACAACTAGTGTTTTGATGATCATAGGAAATTTGCCTACTTCCTGTCAATTATGAGATCACAAAGAAATGTTTCATTTACATTTTAACGTTTAGATAAAAAAGGTATCTGTTATTTCATGCGAAACTATTAATATTAGTACACTCGTGACAAGTACCTTATATGGTGTATATATTATTTAGATTTGCAGACACAACTCAAAATTATTCTTTAACTCACGTATTCCAATAAATCGAATTAAAAAAAAATATGACATCAAACAAATGAAACAAAACCTTTCAGAAAGCCGTTAAAAAAATCTTTCCCTATATTATAAAACGCGACTTTTGCAAAGCGTTGCCTTCATAAAAGTCTAACGCTGAGACCAAGATCCCGTGCTTTGCATTTCAGATCCATAGAAATATTTATAAACAAATTATAAACGATTACTGAGATTTTTTTTCTTATTTATATTTTCAATAAAACCTTTGCATTATTCGCATTCGCCTACAATAGTATGGACTATATGCGATTGAGCTATATCTAACCATTTTAGACCATAAATATCTGCTGTAAGCAAATATTTATTTCTTTTAAAGATGTACAACAATTCTTCATGGAGTTCTGGAGTGGCTTCATCTGCAACAGTGGCATCAGTAAACGACCTTGTCTATTTGGATAGATGTGCCATTTGTGGTAAGCCAGCTTCTAAAAAATGTGCGGGATGTTCACTAGTGTTTTACTGCGGAGCAAGCCATCAGCAAGCGGACTGGGCAAGGCACAAAACCGACTGCAAATTGTATCATTTTGTTCTGACGAACGAAGGGGAGGAACAGGAAGCAAACAAAGACGGGAGAGTTTTTAACTTGGTGGCCTTGAAGATGATTTCTGCAGATACCATAATAATTTCAGAGTATCCTTTGGTCACATTTGAGGACTCTGCTAGCAAAGCAGCTGGAACAGAGGAAGACAAAGAAAATCTTCAAACAATTTTGGAAATTGCTGGAGCCATCCCAGTGAAATGTTTTGGGTGTGACTCTGGATGGATTACAAGCAGATTTGATAAAGATGCAGAGGATAGGAACAGATGCTCCAAATGTGGATTGCCATTTTGTGGTCCGTTGTGTGGAGAATCTTCGTTTCATTCAGAAGATTGTAAAATGTTACAAAATATGGGCAAGAGAGAAACTAGAAGGGGTTTAGAGGACGTTGGAAAAATTGCTGCAGATCTGAGGATACTTCGATTGATTCACAAAGAGAAACAGAAAGGAAACGCAATTTGTTTGCGAAAAGGTGGATCTGTAATGTGGGCTCGTTTAATGAAGCAGGTAAAGGGCATGACCACCACGTGTTCAGCCGGGGTAGATGGAAAGGAGGAAGAAGAAAGAATTAAAAATTGGTTTCCTTTAAGCGTAGCAGCAGCAAGGAGCCAAGGTGGTAACGCTAACTCTGGTATTGAGGTGGTCCGCTTACTCAGTAAGCTATTTATGGATACATCACTTCCGGTGGATCCCAAACGGAAAAGGCAAAAATACACTTGTGTTCAGGTCAATTTTGGTATATTCAAAGTACTTATTTGGATTGTTTACCTTAACAGGAGACGAGCATTGTTCGAGATGCATTGCTTCCTAGCACACTCGTGTGCTCCAAACACGGAATGGTGGATTGACACATCCGGTTATCACCTGAAGCTCAAAGTGCGCGCTATCAAAAACATTCTTCCGGGTGAGCGACTTACAATATTTCGTGGCTTTGATCCGAGCCTGGTACACAATCCAACTTGGGTGCGCCGTCAGAGGCTTCAAAAATTGGGAATTGCCGAGAATTGCGCTTGTGATAGATGCAGAGATCCCATGGAATTAGGTACATGCTTATCAGGAATTAGATGTGTGATATGTAAGGATATCAGTTCCACCATCACATGCAACTACTACTTCCCTTCCAACCCACTGGAAAAAAGGCCCACATGGGTATGCAATGGCAAGAATTGTCACAGTTCCAAAACTTACGAACAGATTCTCGTAACAACGATGAAGGCTGAAAAGGAACTGGACCAAATTTGGAAAAATGCAGGGACCTCATCTGGCAAGGAACAATCTGAAGTGGTCATTACGAAATTGCTGGCCTATATTACTAAGCACCAAAGAAAAATCTTGAATCCAAATCACTACCTTATCATGACAGCAAGAAGTCGAATAAACCGAGTGGCCAGTCACTTTCTGGGATCTGGAGACAAGTTGTTTTTATGTGTAGTCACCAGTCAGCCTCGAGCTTATGATTATTGTGCATATAAAGTGGAGCATCTTCTCAACTTTCTAGGATTTATGACCAAGTTAAGGGACACTGGAAGTTGCATGATTTCAGGAAAGATTCGCTACGAACTAGTATTTGGTGAGGCCGCTTTGCTTTTCAGAGACTTTCACGAGGAGAGAATGGCAGGAACCTCGTTTTTCCGTAGACTTCACGGAATTATGGAAAACTTGACAAGATGTCAAAAATCGTTGAGCTTTTACTCATATTGTAAATCTTTTGTAGATGAAGTGAAACCATTTGGTCAAATGCTTAGAAAGCTTTTGGGGTCTGATTTTATGACATCTCATCGACTCAAGCAGTTACAAACTAGCAAATCAGAAGAAGACGCATTAAGAAACATTGTGAAGGAAGCAGTAAAGAAATGGACTGAAGAATGCGAGGAAATTGGTTTAAAAAAATTGTACATTTGTCCTTCAACTGGATATAAGGGAAGAGAAGAGGATGCTGGTTCCAGTAGTGCTAACTTAATTTCAAAGGCAGATCTTCATGCAATTTTTATCGATGTTCCTCAGCATAAATGATAACTGAATTTTTAACTTTAATTATTGTAAGGATAGTGGAGATGGGGAACGTTTTACCTGTGAATTAAAATTAATACAAAGTTTAAAAATAAAACTATTGAACAACGGTTAACGATTTTGGAAATGCACGTAGGCTTAAACGCTCAAGCTCAAAAATGTACCTCATAAACAGCAATAAAATCACATTCAACATTATGTAACCGCAACACCGGAAGTAGTCTTTCAACCTTGATCCTTTTATGATGAATTGCATGATTAGGTTTTTTTGGGATTAATAATACCGGAACTAATTATTAGTCCATGTATATCAATACTAAATAGTAATAAAATCGGGTTGGGCCATCCAGTTTACATGCACAATTTGTTTGTTTAACATGTATGCCATTATTAGGCAATGCTTTTTTTCATTCGTCCAGGTTCACTAATGGCATTATTGAACTGGGTATAAATGAAGGAATCAACCCTTTTGACAAAATAAACAATTAAAATATATTTCAATAAAATTATGCAGCTTTATTCAACGTATTATTAGAAACAGATCCCATCTCGGTATAGGACATCTTTTAAAAGTACTTTCAGGTAGTTTAAAAAAAATTTATGCCCAAGCGTGTATAATTGAGGAGTAGTTGCAGTTAGAGAAGGAAAACTTTACCGTTACCATTTTTCATAGTCGTCGTCTAGTCTATCATTCTAATCTCTTTTTGCAGTGCAACCGGCTCTGCACCTTTAACCTTGGGGTTATGTTATATGAAATAGAAAAATACAGTAATATAAGAGAGACAAACCATATATTCCCGTACGACTATTGATACTATACATACATTACAACTATTCTTATTTTTAGATTGGAATCATTTGGTTTCGTTTTTCGAAACGCAGCTCATTAAATTCTCATTTATAACATATCATCCAACCATATCATAGCATTTTTTGTCTACATAATATTGCTATTGTTTGTGAAAACACATAAAAAATTGTTTACGTCTTAAAAAACATTCTTCGTTTGCTCGTTTACCACGTGTACTAAACGGCATTCCACATCGACCTATTTTCTTGGTATTCTCAACCCTCCATCTCTAATATCTTGATTTTAAAAGATAGATGGTACGCTCTTTTTTATAATAAATGCCTAAAATAACGTATTATACGTACAACATAGGTATATACTTATAAGCGAAAGACCTTATCATCACTTAACTTATGCCACCTTAGCCTAGTAGACTGTTTGTATTTTATTGTTTTGGTATCAGAACCATCACCACCCACGAGGAAGGAAGTTTGAAGTTTTCCGCCTCATAAAACAAAGCGACAACATATCGTTGTTGTCAACTTTTGATCATTAAATATTAACGTGGGATTGAACGGGATATATTCGAGGATTAAAGATTGACTGAAACAGCGGGAAGGATGTTCCAATGGGACGTATCCTTGTCTCTTGACATATTATTTGTGACACTAAATTATGTACCGAATTTTGGTCCGCTAGAACGGCAAATGACGTTTGGTTTCATAAAGTAACAATTAAAAATTGTCATACGCTCATCAACTATATACTCAGGAGGAAGTGCCACCGAGCCTCAAACGAAAGTTTTCTCGTAAAAGGATATACACAATACACATAGACTACAGTTTCAAAGTTCATCGATTCTTTCACCCAGAAAAAGTTTGAAAAGGTCTAGAAACTTGTACAATAATTCATCATGCTCACTAAAGACAGATTACTACCAAATCTGGTGGAGATCTCTAAGCCAGCTTCATTTCTAACCTCTATTGGTTTCTACTGGGATTCCAAAACATCAAAAATGTGTCCTTTTCATTCGATTTCCCGGAAATATCTCTTTCACCGGATTACTGTCAAAGTGCATCTTTTCTTTGTACTCCTTGTTCTCCTACAAACTGTATTCGGCAAAGAGCCCAGTTTATCCAGAAAGATGATTTCCTCGTTTGGTTTTATCATTGTCCTCTTCTGTGGATTGACGGTGCAGGTGTACCACATAAATCTGGACAAATGCACAACACTGATTAATGAGCTTGTAAAAATGTCCGCAGATATTCAGCTTGCAACAGGAGCCGGATGTCACATTGAAGCCATGAAAATGGACACAAAAGAAAAAATTATTAAATTACTCGCCCCAACACTTCATTGGAGCGCCATGGCGGTCCCATTTGCATTCGTCGGAGGAGTTATCTGGTCCATGCCCTGTATGGCATCAAATCTTGGTTACGTTCTGCTACCTGAATGCTCAACTGAGGGTTTAGCATTTCCCCTTCCAAAGATAATCTTCCTTCTGGTAAATTTGTGGATTTGGAGTTATGGAGTGCAATGCGCCGTTTTTGTAGTAATTGTCGTCATGTTAGGGGCTGCGAGCTTGCGCTCATTTCTAAAATATTACGAATGGTCCATGCTCTCGTCATTCTGTCCACATTTGAAAGACCAGGAAAGAAATGCGGTTATGTACCGAAGGATTCAATTGTTGGCAAAATCATTCAACGGGATTCACCAGTCTAAAATATTGATACCTTTAATTTTCACTGTAACATCTCATCAGGTATTCAGCGTGTATGGTTCTATAAAGTTTGCAGGTCAATTAAATCTTGTAAGCTATGCCCTCTTCTTGATTCTTGGCAGCCAAGGCGTTATGGTCATTATGGGCATGTTTACGGCCCTGGCAGATGTCTACACAATGTCAAGGAGGGTAAAGGGGATTTTACAAAAGAAACACAAAAGTCATAAATGGTTACGTAGATTTCATGTAAGCTGTCAGTTGATTAAAATCCGGTTTGGCGCTACAAACTTTATTGATAGCTTCACTCCTTTGGGATTTGAAAATTTTGCGGTAGTTCAAACTGCCAACATGTTAATGGTGGGCTAAACATAATTTATTATACTTAAAAGTACTGTATAAAATATTTATAAATTAAACACCAAAGTATTTATGCTAAATTGGTTTAATGCTAAATAATTAGATAGTAAAAATAAATAAGTAAATATACGTATTATATTGAAAATCATGTAATAATGTACAATTTAGCTCTTTAATTTATGTTTTATTTAATAGTCCATCGTATTTTCGTATCACATTATAAAACAAACTACATATTTACATAATAGCAAACAATAAATAATATAGCCATTGCACCAAAAAGCTGGCACGCAACTTTATACTAAAGCCATCATTTTTTAAAAGCATATATCAATCAGTCTGTCTGCCGCCCATCCGTCCGTAGGTATATGTGATCCCAACTTTGAAAAAGGGCTCTGGGAAAATAATAATCATAATCAATATTGCACTCCTGTATTTTGAGTCGAGTCAGGTGATCCTTACTTACAGTTTTATACGTATAGCTGCTTACTATTATTTTTATTATGGAAAGCGGAGATGATAATCTTGAGAGAAAAAACGATAAACCATTAAATTATCATTTTCATGGAAAACCATTTTTCGAGGCTTAACGAGCTTCTCATTATTTAATATGCACACGTTGACATTTTTAAGCTATATATTCCTTGTCAAATATAGCATTTTGATTTGCTTCGGCAATATTTCCTACAAAAAGGCAGGAATAAATGTTTACATTTTACATATTTTACTAAACTTTACGGTTTGTATGCCATATTATTATTTGCGAAAGGGGAAAAATGCGTCGGTTGTCATGTTTGAAAAATCCAAGATGCTCTAGATTCAATCCAACCTTTGTTATGCATGGTCGCATCGCATGAGTCATACGTAGCGGGCATTTTTATATCCTTGCACATTCCTACATACAACATTGTAGGACAATAATAATAACTTATTATGTTACTAAATAGTGTAGTTTACTCTTACGTTGCAACTTGCAAGTGCAAGTCTAATCAATCGCACGTTGAGAATTGAGAAAAATAAAAATTGTGCAGCCAGTCACGTCATAGTCATAAGCTTTATTAGGACGGCATTAGTCAAAGCATTACAAGTACACAATTTATAATGATAAGGGTTTATTTTCTATAAAAGAAAGTTTCTAATTTGCAATATACAAGGTTTGTACTTACAACTTATACTCATGCAATGTGGAACGAAAAATATATGCAATCTTTATTTTTTAAACTTTGGTTCCTATACCAATTTATTTTATATTACGTTCCCAACGTATCATTTTCAGCACCAAAGTGCTCATTAGCTATTCCGCTCCGAAATCTCAGAATCGCTACTATTGTTATTATTATTACATTTACAATTTACGCATTGCAGCATGAAATGTTATGAGGATTTTCAACGATTCCAACTTCTGATTACTGAATTTCCTGCATATCTAACATAATTGGACATTTTAGACCTGAAAATAAATTCTGCTGAAAAATATATTTTGTGGAGCATGGAGATTGGAATCATAGCTCCCCTGAGGCTGAAATATAATTAATTATTACTTTATATGATTACCTGATTATTTCTACAATAGAAGGGGTGGGCCATTCACTGGACGGTCTTTGACGTTTTAATTTATTAATACTGTTTTTAACACAACTTTGGCACATAAGAAGCTCGTAAACAAAAACAAGTGAAATTTGAACGAAGCAGGAGTCATCACGTGTCAGTTTTTGTTGGCGTAAGCGTAAATGACGTGTTCAATGGCTTCGTGCTCATTACTATAAAATAGAACCATTTTGAACTAAATGAGGACAGTGATATTTATCCAGGAACAAAGCAAGCATATAACTTGACTAATAAAAAATGTCTTTAACTAAAGACTGTTACCTGCCCGCCCTTGTCCAGCTTTCCGAGCCAGCATCCCTCCTTGCCTCAATTTCATTTTACTGGGATAAGAAAAAGGAGAAATTCCTGAAAATGGATTCAAAGGGCATGCGACGCCATAAAATAACCAATTATTTTCATGCCATATCCGTGGGTTCCATGCTCCTCCAAACAATCCTGGTATGGGAAAAGGAGCTGTCCAAGCTTATCATCAGCTCTTTTGGCTTGATTGTCCTAAATTTCACACTAATCACCGTTTGGGTGTACCATCTCAAAATGAACTTGGTCATATCACTCATAAACGAGTTGATAAAAGCATCAAAGGAGCTGAGGAACAAATCAACTTGCAATGATGATAAAAAGCTCCCTACAATGAAAGGTCAGCAACTGGACGGTCGGGAAAAATTCATAAAATTCATGGCACCTTTGTTCCACTGGTCAGCAATGTCTGTACCATTCGCTTTTGTTGGAGGAGTCGTCTGGTCCATGCCCTGTTTAAATTCCAGTTTTGCTTGGCAAGTGCTCCCTGAATGCTACTGCTCATCATCAGAGTGCCCTCATCCCCCAATCAATGGAGCCTTCCTCCTATTCATATTGACTAACATGATTCTTTGGTCATACTCAATTCAGTGCGCAGTCTTCGTTGTGATCGGAGTGGATATGCTTGGAGCCATGAGTATCCGCTACTTTTTAAAATTCTACGAGTCTGCCATGCTGTCTTCCGCCAAATCTCCTTCTGCGCTTCAAAAAACTGGATTGATCTACCGACGGATCCAGATGTTGACCAAGGTCCTGAACGAAGTACATGCCTCTTGGGTGCTCGTGCCTCTCCTCTTCACAGTAAGTTCGCATCAAATTTTCTCCTTGTATAGTGCAATCAAGTTCAATGGTCAACTCAACTTTGTCAGCTACTGTCTCTTTGGAATTTTGGCTAATCAAGGGGTCCTCGTCATCATGGGAATGTTCACTGCTCTTGGAGATGTACACAGAATGTCCGTGAAAGTTAACAGGAATCTTGTTCGTGCGCATCGCGATCATAAATGGCTTCGGAAATGGCATAAATCATGCCCCCTGGTCAAAATTCGATTTGGAAATCTAAACTACGTCGATTCATTCACTCCGCTAATGTTTGAGAATTTCGCTTTGATGCAAACTGCTAATATGCTACTGTTAGATTAGATTAATTTATTTAAATCATCCAAATGTATGTACATGTAATATGATCTATATGTCTCTATGTGTAACATGCTTCAATATTAAACTTGCTGTTGTAAATCCATTACCGTAAAGTACTTAAATATTCTAATTTATTAATTTGTTCCGGGTAGTAATAAACAAGATTTAAAAGTTAAATTCACAATAAATGAAAGTTTATTATTTGTTTTTTTTAATATTAAAAAAACACTTCTCTTACAAATGGCAAGTTACATTGAATCATGCTCCTTGGCTTGGCAATTTCTTTAAGGTAATGTGAATACCAACATTGGATATCTATTTATCCAGTCAAAATCAATAAATATTGCGATTCCAAAACTTTGATAGTAAATATATTTAAATTTTTAGCTGTCGGCTTCGCAGACAAAAAAACTGCATCCACCACCATCGCCATGTATTTTTCTTAAATGACGCAACATTTTGAATTGCTTTCCAATATTTATTTACTTTGGCTGGAGGAATGTATCCCCAAAGTTGGTATTCACATTACCTTAATAATAACTAATAATAATTTTAAGCGTAAGAATTATAATAATCATAAAGAAAATGAAATGCAAAGTGTGGCTCTTTTAATATTAATATGTACCTGTATCACCACTACAAAAATTGAACTAATAAAAACACTTGAAAAAAGCAAACTGTGATGACGGGAAAATTATTTTGTCTTTTTCAGACTTCCCCAGCATTTAACAAATGATTATGATAATAAGCAGAAACATCCTTTCTTATTGCATTCACAAGAGGACTGAGCACCTCATCCATTGTGGTCAACAAATAACCCGTATTTGCATCCTTCTTTGCCACCAGCGTGACTACAACAGGCAACTTATTAAACTGAATTACTTGATATTTCTGATAAATTGATATTATTTTGTCGTTCCGGCCCATCCCCAATTTACTAGCTTGCTCAGTCGCGGTGCCAAAAGTGGCAAGAAAATTTAGGCGAAGTGTAGATTCTGGAAAGACACCACCTGCACTTGGGGAGGAGGACTGATGGTGGTGGTGTGCACTGGAACTTGAGGGAGGTTCCAAATGAGCTTTGATAATGGTTACGCCATCCCGATCCGTTAAAATTATTCCGTATAGACCATCCACCTTTTGGAGAATTTGGTGCAGGGAACGACGGAGTTCATCTGCCATGATTAGTACTTCTTATTTAATGATTATCTGCAAATGAATAAATAAATTCCAATAATCATATATTTCCACTTCCCTTATTGTTTTCCACATTTTTTTGCGGACAAATTTTTACTCATTTGTAATACAATTTTTGCACCTCTTTTCTACTTCCTAAAAAATCCCAAATAAATGGTCTCCTTGCCACCTAGTCCGATAAGTCTAAATTTACAAGTTTAATATCCGACATTTAAAAACTCCACAGGTAGGTATTTGCGTGGAAAAGTAGGTGAGACGTAAACAAACTGCGTTGTTTACATTTTCTTTTGTATTAAAAGAATAAAAACACATGCTAGGTGTCAATAAGTAACATGGCAAATGAATTTGTGTCCATGCATTTTTAGATAATCCAAGTCAGCTGATTCTCTCAAAGACAAAACATCTAGCTTGAGCAAGAAGAGCAAGCAAGTTCATTTGAACATCAGATTTTTATTTTTTAATAATAATATTAACTAAATTAAAGTTGCATAAATAAAGTAGGTCCTAGTACATCATATCACAGTAGTATCATCCATCTTCATCAATCATTGTAATACATTTCAATTCAATCAAAATTATTGCGTGTTCTTGACTGTTCTACCTACTTGTGACTCAGCCACAATCTTCATTCATTCTTGTATTAAAACAAACGTGTCCATATTATAGTGCTCGTGGGTATACCTATTCAATATTACTATCTGCTGATATCAGAAGGACCAATTTTGCACGCAATGATGAAGCATTTTATTTTTTTGAGAGCTGAATGAATCGGCAAAACAGTGCAATTCTAACAATGCATTTGAGTGGAGTTGCTATAGATTATTGGGTCTTCTTTGGGTGAGTCTCTAGATTCTAGAATAATGGAGACAATGTAGGGATGTAATAAATAAGGGAGGAGAATATAGTCAATGCAAAACTAAAAATGAATTAAAATTTGCTAGTCATTCCATGCAAGTGAGTTAGTTTTGTGATTTTCTGGGCATTGGCGTTCTGTTGCTCTTTGTGCTTCATTCATGATGTTGTCGTGTGTGAGTCGAGGTTGACTTTTACTCCTACTACTGAGTTGGAAAACTGAAAACTAATGAGAATTTCAAGAGATTACTATTGCCAAGAGCTTGTCAAAGCGTACCGTTCTTAGATGTAGGTAAAAAGCTGTGAAGATATTTGATTTGAGACTTTGGGAGTTTATGACTGGTTGGAAATTATTATCAAAGTTAAGGAGAACTTTCTGTTGCAAATCTTGGGGAAAAATGTCTTCGGCGGTGCCGGTGCAACTTTACGTGTACGATCTGAGCCAGGGAATGGCTAGAATTCTGGGACCACAGCTTTTGGGTAAGATTATTCAATAAGATAAATAAAATATAAATTAATTGACAAAGACTATTAAAGGTTAATTGAGCGTTTTTGCGAACGCAGGTATGCAGCTGGATGGAATTTGGCACACTGGGGTTGTCGTGTACGGCAAGGAATACTTTTTCGGTGCAGGTCATCACCCAGGAGGAACAGTAGGAACTCCAAATCAAAGTGGTATCAAGTTCTGTTCACCAGTAAGAACAAATCTCGAGCTTAAATTAGAAGTATTTATTTACATTGAGTACACGTTTCTCCAATATTTATAACTTTTATTTTTTTAGGGGACAACTGTACTCGGCCAGCCTCAGCAACGCCTCGAATTAGGCAATACGGAAGTACCGGAATCCCTCCTGGGGGAATATCTCAATGAGCTAGCTTCAACAACTTTTCGTGCTGATAGTTATAGTTTATTTGAGCACAACTGCAATCATTTCTCCAACGAACTTAGTCAATTTCTTACGGGGAACAGTATTCCAGCAAATATTCTCAATTTACCACAAGAGGTGCTAAATACGTAAGTCTTCTTGTCCTCCTTGCTGTATCAATAACTAGTACCTTAATTTATGTACATAATTAAAATTTTGAAACGATTTCTTACAACATGGTTTCAGGCCCCTAGGAAGTTTGCTGCGGTCAATGTTTGGAAATGTGAATGTCCTGTAGATACGCACCACAAAGTCTTCCAGTTCCTTACTTAATTCATCTTAAAACCTGATTTTCAATGCTAACTACTCGTACTCATTCTGTTTTTGGCGATACAATATGTAATATATTTACGTTTGAGTCTCAAATTGAGACAAGCACGTCATGCCATAACATTCATACATACTTAAGGAAGTATTTAATAAATTGCTGACTCAATCGTGCTATTACATAAATACATAGTAAACTATCCAACTTTAATTATAGATTACGTATTTTTATAACATAAGTAATTGCTGGCAATTCATTTGTTCATTATTATCTTTGGATTAATTGATTAATTGTAGTAGTTTACAAAGTTTATAATTAATAATATATTTAAAAACATGTAATTATCTATTTATATTGCTGTATGCTATCAAAATATTTGAAGCAGAAATCGTAAATTGTATGCTGTATGGATGGAAGCTGCACTAGTTGTTATTTACACTTGAATGAATAATGAATAGTTGAAAATAATAAAATCTAGGGACTTTATTCCTAAAAGCTGCAACAGTAGTGGGAACCAGTGTCCAAAATTTTCTTTGTATAAAATGGATAAGAATATGTTATCTCTGTGCTTTTTTAAGTACTTCATTGTTCAGTTTGTTCATACTTTAAACAGTGGCCTTGTGTGGTTTATTTCGTATCTACTCGACATTATTTTGTTCGAGTTGGCATATCCTGCTACACTTTTGACCTGCTTTCACCTTCCCAGTCAAACGCCAAAACCTACCTTTTATTCCAAGATTCCCCCTTGGTACACATGTTTGTGAAATACAAAGTTGCATTAAAATTTATTGTTTTTTGGATTTTCGTAATCATATTAGAATCATCATTGTTTTATGGATACCCTGGTTCTCCTTCGCCTTTTTTTATGAACAAGAAAAGTTTAAAACATGTTGATCGTTATGATCAATTGATATGATTTCTTTATGACTTAGCGACTTGAACTCTAGGTATCTAAAACTTTCAGTTTCAGCCATCCGCATCCTTGTCACTATATTCAATATGTAGACCAGACGACCATGCTTTTCTACAACAGCATTGCTAGTAGTCTGCATGGGGATAAAGACCTTGACTTTTGTCCTTTTCTGGTTTCACGCATGAGAATGGTTTCAATTCAAAGTTGCTCAGTTCAGAATTAACAGTGAAAGGAATACAGAATAATCTGAATAATCCCAATATTGCCAGTATATATTTATGTGTAATTAAATGTGTAACAATCGAAAGCTCGTGATGAGTCGGTTACAATGATGTCCACCACATAAGTCCCAAAATGGTACGGGTACGGTGGCCGTTAGGGTACTTACAAGTTACAAGTAGGTATGGTAACATATGAAAGAACAGATAGCAATTATTGTGAATTTGAAAAATTAACTCACTGAAACCTTAATATTTGATGATGATTACAAAAGCGAAACCCATGTCCCCAATAGAAGCACTATAAAGCAGTAATTACCATCCAGTAACAAAACAGCGTGGGCGTGGCTGTAAAATAAATAAAAACAAGTGGAAGATTAGGGAAGTCGCGAATAGGTATATTGTATATTAAATTGAATTTAAGAAGCTGAAAGGGGAAACATAATTAATTGAGTTTGAAACTTATTTGGGAATCCTGTCACAAAGTCACACTACAGTTGGATACTTTCCAACAAACGCTCGATCAGTTGAAAACCCATAGGCTATAGACAATGTTAACAAAGGTACGAAGTATTATACAATTCAAATACAAAAAGCTTTCACTTTGTACGCTTGCAATTTTTAAAAACACTTAAAGCGCCCGTCAAAAGTACTAATATAATTTTTCTCAAAAATTGTTGTTCCTTCCTGCGCAAATATGTTTTAAAAGGGAAATAAGTTTTTTTTAAATCATGCGTCATAATCATAAAAAACGATTTTATTCTGAATATGCTGTAATATATAAACAACTGGAATGAAAACCCCAGCTTTCACTTTGCTTCTGTCCTCCGTTTCGAAGACACCTTTTTCATTTAAATTCAGTAAAAAATTTGGAGTTGTTAAATTTAAGTCCATGCCATTTCTTTTGATTCCGTAGTTTCACTTTGCCCCATTGAACATACAACACAAGTGACCAATATATTGCAGTATAAAATTTGACGATGAATCGTGTAATTTTAATAGCCAGTTTGGCTTGCTTTATGTCCCCCTTTTTTGGTTCTGACAATTTCATGCAAAACTGCAATGATAACGAAACCTCTGCTTACACGGCAGGCGCCAAGTCTTTTGAATTAGGGGGTAATCATGCTTCCACCAGCAAGAATCCTACCTTATTTGCTAAGGAATATCTTGGTCAGGTAAACGTTTCATCCCTGTTATCCGTCTTTCAACAACAATGGGATGACTGGCTCGAGGGGAGTACCAGGGAAGGGATACACAAGCGGACGGGTAAAAAGACGCCACCACCATACCGGAGATCGCAGATGGATTGTCAAACACGAGCTGAAGCTACATTTATTGTTTTGTCGTATGATAGAGGCCATGTGTTTGTGAGTTGGACAGAGATTTGTGAGTTCACCTCCAATAGCGGTGGCGCGTTTTATGGAGGGGAACCCGGAGCTGTGCTCAGTGGGGAAGTTGGGTGCAAGTCTACGTATCCCACTTTTGGATATGGGCATGATAAAATGGTAATGGTTAAACGAATTTAAGATGCATAGTAGTGTGTTTGACAATTTTTTATATTAGTCATTTTATTATTTGCCCGCAGGTTTTAACTGTTCCAAATTTGCTGAATAACGTTATTGGCGAAATGTGTGCTAACTATGGAGCAAGGTGTGTTGCCTTTTTTTACCGGTATGTCGAGATTGACCGGGTTGGTCAACTGAATTCCCGTGTGGACTTAAATGATACCGTGACTAAAATATGGCCTGCTGTCCAGTAAATTTAAAATGTATTTTGTAACTTTACCATCGTAAATAATACTTTCCTATACACAACAAAGGTGTAAAGGCAGCTTTTCTTTGTGTGTTTAGCTTTAGTCAAATCCCGAATTTTACATGATATCTTATGTATTCATGTCTGTAGGATAGAAAGAGTGCTGGTACAATGATATAATGGGAATTTCCTATCTGGTAGGTGAAAGGGGAAATATGCACTGGAAACAAAAGTAGCCACAATAGTAAACATATGCGGATCACGCCTAATCAGTAGTTTTGTAGAATAGAGATGTAATATTAATTTAAAATATAATAATTACTGTCACAGTGCTACAGCAAGTTTGTAATATATGTATTATGAGTAAATATTACTGCACAACAATATAATTTTCGTATTAATTAATAACCCTACTATAAGCACTCATATAATAAAGTTGTTTTTGTTGTCGATGTACCTACACGGAATTTTTTCGTATATTCAAGAAAGTTTTTAGTAAAATTGACACATGCTATCCAACAAATGAATACACCTTGAGAGTACACACAGATATTATGTGTGTTGTATGTGCGTAATGCACTTAAACCACCTTCCGCTCTACCCAGTTCATTGATTCGGATGGGTAAAGCATATCTCATCGTGCACTTCTCACTTTCTTCCTAATTGTACTTTTTAGTAAAACATTTCTTCAGTAACGGAGCATCCTGTGACGGTGACCAAATCATATGATAAAATCAGAATATGAGTGAATAGCATTGAGCAAAAATATATTCAGTCATGTGTTATGATACAGGACACGAAAGCTGTAAATCTGCCATTAAGTCATTTTAATACTTCACAGACATATACACTTATTTCTGAAACATGAACGAACATTTTATGTAAACCTACAGCTATATTGTGGAGTATTATCACACTGGCAAGCCGAAACCCACTATAAACTTTCTCTGTAAAAAATGCAAACAAAGCTATGCTCATACCAACGGCCAGTAAAAGAAATAAAACAAGTACATTCCCCTCCATTGTTGGCCTTTTCAACTCCGATCCTTTCAAACCCGCAGAGAACATTACACTTTTGGTGATGAGGTTCGGCCACCAATTCCAAATTCCTGAGGTTACCATGCCCCTCATTCTCATAATAATTCTAAAGTCCGCCATCCCCTCTAGTTGAAAACCTACACTGAGTTGGGGGTATGTTTCCTTGCCAATATAAATTTGCTGTGATCCTTCTCGTTGCAGCCGTCTTCCATAGTGCTTGCACATGTACTCGGGTAACACCAAAGCAGTTTTGTTGCACTTCCGGATAAACTGATACAAGGCCCTTTCCTCCCGCTCCTGCATATATTTAACCAGCCCTGAATATCTTTTTTGGAATAAATTCCAGGGGTCTTCAAGATAAATTTTCCATCCCCGTTTTACCACGTTCTTGGTTAATGTTGAAATAGCTGGATGTAAGCTTGTGTTGTTTCGAATTACCTCCAAAATATCGGACCTAATCCCACTGCGACCCATCAAGTTATACAAAGTCTCAATTTCAGACGTCACTTGTACAGCTCCATAACCTGATTCCGAAATCTTGTGCCTGCTAACGTTAACATTTTTGTGATAACTTCGTTTTATTTTGAAAATATCAGGATTCCAATAGATAAATCTGGTTGTTGTGGCACGGGTATGAATAGTAAATTTATTTTCGACCAGCTGCTCAAATTTCTCGTAAGAAATTGGCTCCCTTGAGCAAATCATGTTGTAAACGTTTGTACTTTTGTATCCATTGCTAATTACAATGGCTGACCAAAGAAAAGTGACAACTGTAAGTCTCAATCGTAAAGTTTGATCGAAATTTGGGGGAAATGGGTCCCCTTGTTCTATAAGCACCTTTATAACTGAATATAAACATTTGGACAGCCCTTTTCGAACAATAGTTCCCGGAAACTTTCCTGACATATACGCTAGTACGAAAGCAAGTGTTCCAATAAATATCACAAGACATCCCCAAACCTCGGGCTCATACACGTTGAATAGCTCCCAATATGCTACAGTCTTAAGCCCCTGTTCCCCACCACAGCTAACAAAGTTTAGGTAATTAATTTTGTTTGACATGTGGATAGGATATAAAATTGATTTATCATACGTTTCCGCATACATTATCAAATACGTATTGAAAAAAGTCCGTTTACCGTAGGAGTTTGAAGGTTCTTGTACCAGATGGCCATTTTGACAATATCGACCATTCTCAATGAGAAATGAAAAGTTTTTCATGATTTCCATCCACAAAGAAGCCAAGCCATGCGAAAGTTTCTCGTGGGGAGTAGTAAAAGGTACTGGTGGTGAGTTTAGAGCCATACCGGATTTGGAAAACAGGTAGTTTTGACACAATTGAAGATACTCAGCAACTTTATCAAATATACCATCCGAAGTAAAACCAACGGTCATCGTTCGTACAATATACCATTTGCCTTGATATTCTTGAAAAATGGGGTAATTACCGGGATCGGTTGAATTTATAGAGGATCTCAATATTATAAAGAAATTCGGAGTGCTATCCCGAATGACTGATAGATGCCAAATTTTGGGGGAAAGTTTAGATGTCTCAAGAGTTGCTAGAAGAAATGTAAAGATATTCCGTTCCGGGCCATCAAAATCTTCTTCATCATCATGACTACTTGTTTTATGCATCCAATAATGAACTTCTTCATCATTGACTGGTCTAAAAATGGACGATTTAGGAGGAGAAATTAAAAGATTGCATTTAAGAGCATAACTGGATTCCAACCTAGAAAACGTGGGGTCATCCACCTGATGCGAGAATGACTTTGGGTATACCACCAATTTTAGGATGGGTGGAGGTACAAACAACCCCACTTCAACTTCACAATTCCATGGACGACTTTGAGATGAATATGGGATTACATTTATTCGAACACAAAGATCATGTACTCTGTGAATATCACTACGAAAACGGATACTGTAAAGAAGAGTAGATATTGGACAAGAAATCCCCGTGGCCTGTTGATTCGAAATAACTGTTTTATTTGAAATTCGAAAGAAATTTGATGGCACCCAAAATAATGTTGTTTCTTGAAACGGATAACTACTTCTTTCAAAAGTTGCGGGAATAGGTCGACGCATTACCATGGGTGTCGTAATCCCTACGTTGTCGACATTGACATCCTGAAAGTTGTCCAAGACAATGTGGCAATGTCTTTTTCCAAAGGGTTCCAACAATTCTGCCAAATTATTTACTGGTGGATATTTCCACGCAGGTGGACTCCTTTCCATGAAATCCTTCCATGTCCTTGAATGGTCCACGTTAGCGTTTAGACGGAACCATTCAAATCGTTTGTAATTCGTTTTGGACAGTGGACTTATTGCGTAGTTATACCGCGCAAATGTGGAATTTTCAAACAGAAACAAAAATAACAATCCATTGAAAATGGGACACTTCATGGTTTCGCTAGGAAAAGGTATATTTAGTCAGCGTTTTGACATGTGAAAATTCAAAGCAAATAAAAGTTAAATAATTGAAGGTTGCTTTGAAGTCCCTTATTTCAAATTTGTATTTAAAAACCTGTATCTTACGATTTTCGTCCCTGATAGTATGCCAATGCCCTCGACGTAACTACCTATATAATATTATTTTCAGACAGTATTATTTGTTTTCAAACATTTCTATTCTTATGCGTGTACCGACCAGCGACCGTAAATTAATTGTTTAGCCTGCCCAAACCCAATTTTTCTCTTATGCCAGTCCACACTTTTAAATAGAAATTTTTATTACGATTTATCGAAAAAATATATACATACGTACTTATAGATGTTATTATAGTATGGACATTAGGTATGTCTAGGAAAGTATGTAATATTTTTTGTAATTTGACCGCTTTGTAGTTTAATATTCATAATGATATGTAGTGTAGTCGCGACAGGGGAGGAATAAACTTAAAAAAGAGTTCACAAGTTGAAACATGTAGGTGCTTTTGCCTATTTGCTATTTCAGATATGTAAATGTGGAGTTTAGCGTAATACTAAACAAGAGAGAATTACTGTTGACTGCGTTAGTAAAAATCTTAAAGCTATCATGTGTGCTACGATGAAAAAATATGTAAGATCATATATTGCACAGATTACTAATTTAATTTTTTATCGTTTTTCACTCACTCCATGTTCAATGTTGCATGTATGCTTTGTTTTAGAAAGCAGTAGACAGTAATCTTGTACGATGAACCTTTCCGAGCTGTTTGTTTGATGAACGGCCATTGTCCTTTTAAACTTCACGTAACCTTCAACGTTTAGTGTTGAATTATTTCATCTAAGATCTATAGCGTCAATTAATTCACATATAAGCCTCAGCCACTGGCCACCCAAAGAAATGCATAACGTGACAGATCAAAAAATACCAATTATGCATGTAAGCTCACCTATGTATGTATGTATAATAAGCAAAAATTTATGGTGGTATTAAATATTTAAGCCTGAAATTTTTTCGTACTACGAAACAACATGATAAAATAGTTGTGTGCACAAAGAAATCTGAATAATTAATGGATAATTTATTGGTTTACTCCACATGCGAAAAAGTCTCAATATCATCGAAAAATTTAAAACACTTAAAGAATTTTTTTCCCTTAACCCGTGTTTGCCATCATATCGATAAATCAGAAACCTACATATTATGTTCTTATTCTTCACAGTTTCTGTCATCAGCATGTTTATGCAATACAAAAAAATGATATAATAATATGCGTAAAAATGTATATCAATAAATGTGTAAAACGACGAGACTTTATTCATGGAAGAAAACAGCATGCAAAATTTCTGCTTCTCGCCGACAATCCGTGTATAACGAAGTTTAAAAAAGCAATCAAAAAGAAAGCAGGAAATTACTACACCCGCCTGTGAATATCATTATCTAGTTTGTGCGGGCTGGAAATTACATATTTTCCGGTTGATTACCAACCATGCTAGAAAAACAATATCAACTTGATAAAAATATAATAAGTCTATTGCTGAATGTTTGTTACATAGGTATTTAAAATTTAATGACATAAGATGTTAATTTGATTCACGCTACCTGCTTGAATACCCAACAAGTTTCAATATTTGTGCTATTATGGCTAGTTGTTGTCTTTAAAGGATGAAAGCGCCATCTAGTTTCAGAATGCAGAAGCTGAATACCTGGTTAATGTACCGAACCGTTTGCAAGTACAATACTTTCAGTCAGGACGGAAGCTAAACAAAGTAAAAGTGAACCAACGCAGAGCAGCGATACGAATGATGATGATGAATGGTAAAGACGTGAAGGTGGAAGCAGTTGAATAATTTGGAAATATATGCATACCAGAGAGCTACTTTCACCTGTACCACAAGTTTTACTTTAGGCTTAAGCTTAAGGTTAGAGTGTGTAACCGTGTGCACTTTGCGCCATTCCAGTGTGATGAAGCTCGTTATTTTATTATGGCGATTAAAAAAGTCGCTGAACTCCGAATAACATAATAATAAACTCGCAATATAAAAATTCCAAGACAACAAGTATGAACTTAGAATTGCTATTTAAGATATTTTTAGGGTACAAAGCAGCCGCATTTTAAGTATAGTAAACTTTTAATCTACAAATGTATGGAAGTTCCTGCATTTGTGTGGATGTCGAACTACAAAAGTGGTTGCTCGCATTTGTGCTATTTGTATGTGAACATATGCAGACAGAATGGCATCCATTAATATAATCTAGCGGTTGTAAATGCGTAAAAATACGTGACAACTAAACTGCGTAGGTACAAATCCTTTCTTTGAGGTGGTGGTGGTGGTGGTTGCATGGTTTTTTGCGTTTAATGGTGTCTTGAAGGGAATAAGTTGTGAATGATGATTAGCATTAATGAAATGAGTTTAACTTGAACAAATCATTAGTTTTTAATTTATTTTATTAACAAAAGTCCACAAAATTCCATTATGCATAGGTAGTTTAATTTTATTTTGTTATAATCTATTACCGCAACCATGGCATCACACAAAGATTCTGCCTTCTTTTAATGCATAATTTTTTAAAAGAAAAAGTATGACTGATATACGAGTTAACAATACTAATATTTTGACTAACTAATGCAGTTTTGACTTACAATAATAACATGTTCAATTGATAGTGTAAAATTAGTATTTGTTTTACATTGTCGGGAATTTTAAATATCAATTCATATTGAATTCTGGTTTCGAAAATACGTAGGCTAATGCAATGTATTGCAATTCTCAATACACCCCAAAAAATTGGAACGTTAAACTCATTTTCATGGAGAATAGCCATATATTTAGGCACGTTCATAAGTATTAGCATTTCATTTTTACGCATTTCATTGATGAAGTACCAAATTTATGTATGCATGTATAAGTTTGCTCTTATTTCCCTGACGTAAAAATGCATACTCCAGGAAAATTGTTTTAATTGAATGATTTGTTTTTTTATTTTCCAGGAAAATTACGCTCCAGGTGTATGGGTTTAATGTCTTGATAACCTTGTATATCCCTCAAATGTCACACGTTTATGAATTGAAGACGAAATAGTTGAAAATATTATGAATCCATGTGTAGCATGCATATCATGGAATTTATGAATGATGATGACTGACGATTTAGTGATTGTCTTCAAGTAATCCAGTATTTTTTATGAGTGAACCTGATCTTCACTCAGCAGATATTTCGTCTTTGTTCTTGTATAGTGGTGGCGATCTCATTTATTCCAAGACACGAGTCATTTTACTCACAAATTCTCTGTCACGACTAACTCCAGTTCTGCTGGAACCGTGGAGGATCCTAAAATGAGGCTTAGTAGAAAACTGTAATTGGTCCGGTATACTTTCATTGTTTCGTATTATTGAGTGCATGCTATATTTCTCTACTGTTTTACATCCACTGACATCTCTGGAAATATAATCATGGCTAATTTTGCAATTCCATTTTTTCTTGGGATTTTACTGGGATTTGCCAATGTCAACTTTGGCTATGGTTAGTTTTAGCAATAGTTAACGTTAACATTAAAATATTTTTTTTATTTATTATTATTAAAGTATAAGCTTTATTTTTGTAATCTAAATGTCATGAAGATTATATTTCTTATCGTATGTTTAGCCGAAAATCCCGAGGAATCTGGAGATTACATGGAAGGGGACATTGTGAGTATCTCCCCCTCCCTTCTGGTGGGAACATCAAGGTCAGGACTTGTTAATGCAAGGTACCGCTGGCCGAATGGAGTTATACCTTATCAATTTAGCAGTGGCTACCGTGAGTATACTATTTGCTATCAGAACAAGGGAATTTATTTGTACATATTTTTGTTAAATGTTGTTAATGAAATTATCTTATTTTTAGCTTCGGAACTCCAAGCCGTATTTCTTCGTGCCATTCAGCAAATTTCCGAAAAAACCTGTATAAAATTTGCACCACGCAAAGCTGAGAAAGACTACATTTCAGTAATAAGTGGAAACGGCTGTTATTCTCACGTTGGTCGAATTGGTGGGAAACAGGATGTATCCCTGCCTAGAGGTTGCAACACTTTGGGTACATTTATTCACGAGGTCATGCACGCAATCGGATTTCTCCACGAACAGTCCAGAACTGATCGAGACGATTTCGTGAGCATTAAATTAGAAAATATTAGGCCTGGAATGGCATTCAACTTTGATAAATACGGCACCAACATGATTTCCCCTTTTGGAGCGACCTATGACTATGGTAGTGTAATGCACTATGGTAAAACTGCATTTTCCAAGGACGGCAAATCAGAGACCATTGTTCCTAAGAAAACGGCAGAAATTGGTCAGAGGAAAGGAATGAGTGCAGGAGATGCTGCCAAGATTAATAATATGTATAATTGTAAAACTACAGGATGACGGCATTGACGGTAGGTCAAAAAGACAATTGAAATTTTAATAAATCATGCGTACATTTAAAAAAAAACTTGCAAAAATATGTTATTTTTACCGACTGAAATTACTGCTTATAAGCTTATTTAATAAAAACTTAAAATATGACTTGGTTCATTGTCTAAAATTTAAAAAAAAATGTTTAAAGAATTCACTGAATAAAATGTTGGATTATATGCTTTAATTTTCTCCGAAATATTTGCTACTTATTGGCGCGACCCCAAACCTCAAGCATCAAAAGAAACATTTTGCTGCAAACGTAATGAAGTAAATATTTTATTTGTATTTTGAAATCAGTAAGTTTATTATTTCACTTATAATTTTTAATGGACACGTATACATTTTTGACATTTTATTACACTAATTATTTCTCTTTCACCCACACACACTTTTCTTAAACGTTCAGAACGTTCTTTTATAAAATTTACTTAATTGTTACAGTATTTAATTTAAAAATTTAACATGATCCAAAATTCATTCCACTTCAATTTTTTTTTAGTTTTAACTTTAGCGTCAAGAACCATTTCATGACCGCCGATGGTTTATCACCATCTCACCGTCGTTCATTACACATTCTTTCAGCAAAGCCATCTTCGATTAAATATTCTCATCATTTCAAAAAGCTCCAATAGTTTACAACGCGTCCTCACAATAATAACTTTTTCTTTTTTATTTGTGTGTGTGTATCATCGTGAGATGTGAGTGGAGTGAAAAGTTAATACTTTTTATTGAATACTTTTACTTCTAGAAATTTTAATCGCATATCCACATTTTTAGAATTCGAATCGACATAATTTTAATAATAAATTGAATCAGTTTTTTATCATTTATTTACCTTCAAAATTATTACTTTCCTTTCTAGAATAATTCCGTCATAACGTATTTAAACATGCAGTTATATATGGCACATTCTTATTACATTATGTTAATATTGTGTAGCTTATTTTGATTTTTTTTTGTGTTTAATGGACATTAAAAAATATTTAATATATTTGTTCACCGAATGTTTAATAAATTTGTTTAAAAAATGGACCTAATTAAAAGTTATTTGTGAATGATAAATAAAAAATAAAAAGTATCATTCGATTCAACTACTCAATATATATAGCATCTCAGAATGAAAATATTTCATGTCAAGTTAGTATTATATAATATAATATACATATTATATAGTGTGGATTTAAATACAATTAAATGAATGTACATATATGGTGTAATGATGATAAACTATGAAAATAATTTTTCATTGCGGTGTGTATTATAAACATGTTTAAATAGTAATTATGAAGTATTATATTGATTTAAACTGTTCTTGTGCGTTCCAGATTGCTATTTGTATATTTTCGAATCCTGTAAAACATTATTTAACTGTTTTACTATTTGCAAAGATATACGAGAACCCCTGTTTAAAAGGCGCGCTCAAAGTGCACATACTCATCGTTTTCACACTGTACACAATTTTTTTCAGCTTTGACTGTTGAAGTGTCACTCTTAAAAATATTTCCCTTTTTTGCTGTGGATTTGCATTATATTTTATATCATACAATATTATATAGAGTATTTCAAATTGCAATTCAACACCAAACTTACTAACATATAAATATGTACTTCTTATATTTAATGTGATTCGCGAATAAATCTTCTGTTGTGAATTTTAATACATCTAGTTGTTGCGATTTTCTCTCGTTTTACTTCATTTTTTTTTGTTTTCTAAAATTAGATGTTAATGCGTAGCCAGCAGCAGGTCAAAAATGACTTGCGATTTTAGCATTTTTTGTTTATCGTTTTTTGTATAATGTTAAAATTAAAGTACAAACAATAATTTCAAGACTCAATTAGTGTTTCATATCCAATTAAGTTGAGAATATGACAAGGGTTTAATTTTCAATAACAACCTTTTGGAAGGGTATATAAACATTATATTTTTAGATATCGAGTTTCAATGAATAGAAGAAAATGATTTTAATGATGAGGGAAAGTGTGTTGATATTACACTTTCTGCTGCTGGAAATGTTTACGTTCCAATTAGCTTTGCGAAAGTTAATCTACATAATTCACATTAGTGGCATTAAATTGTAAAGTTCCTAACTATATGTCTATTGTGTATATACATTAATAGATAATATTATTAATTTATAATTTAAGAGATGAGATCATGTTGAAGTAATAAAAGGTCAAAGAGTAAAGAGTTAATTATAAGTACACAACTACTCGTTCTAGTAAACTACATAAAGAAGATTATTTCGACGTGCTTTTTAAATGTTTTGTGTACTTCTATGGGTAACAGTAATCAGCCACCAAACATACAACTAATGTGACCTTCGTACCAGAAACTGAGAGCATGAGCACAACTCCTTAATTTCTATAATATTAAATTATTCTCTTGTTTTTACAGCAATAAATTTTGAATCGCTATTTCGAATTTCTTAAAATTAAGATTGTAAATTTAAATTTTCACAACAGTTCAAAATAAACTAATAATATCAGATTTATTTCATTCGTTTTCATCATCATTGTAATCCTCAATCCAGTATAATATGCATTTCCCATTTACACGAGCCGACATTCTCCAGGAGCTTCTGTGGCATCCTGTACCTGCTTCTTAACTTTCTTGCTGCACCTGCGAATCAAACTTCGGCTCCTCGGCTTATTCCTTCCAAATGGACTATTGTCCTCAGCCGACAAGTAGTTGGGGGAAAGGGACGACGGACTGGCAGGAACTTTGGTTGGTGTTGTAAATCCACTTGTGCCCTTGGGTGTAACCGGTGTAGTTGCTTCCTTCGTTGGCGTCGAACAGTTCGATCTCGAGTGAGCAGCACTCTTGGACCCAGCGTGTGCGCTTAAGCGTCGTTTCAGTCCACACGCTACCACAGTAGCTTCCTCCCCTTCCTGCTGCAGTTGTTGTTGCTGTTGCAAAATCTTTGAAAGGTCAATAAAGGAGCGAAACACTTCTCGGATGTTTCCACCACGTTTTGCTGAGCATTCCATTATTTTCGTTCTGAAAAAATAAACGAAGAAAAGGTGTGAAAAAAATAAGTAACTAGGTAGAGAGAAAAATTGTAAGAAAATTGGGACAATCAATCCAAATAGTCGTTGACATCTCAAAACTTTTCATGCTCTTTTTCTGGGAAAAGTAAGTATCAAGTTGAAATCTTGTTTTGGATGGGCTTCTTTCTGTCTTGCCCTCAAGAGGGAAAGTTTCTTTTGCTTACAGTAACAAAAAATATATGAATGAAAAAAAAAACTACAAAAGTGATGAAAAGCTGTTTTTCTAGTAGCTTGCAGTTAGGTAAAGTGAAAGTAAATGGATTTTGTATTGATTTTCCCCATCCCCATCATCATCAGTAACAGTAGCAACCTCAATCATCCTTTTCAATCATATCATTTCCACTTTTTCTACGTATCGTCTCGTTTTGTTAACTTTGACTAAAAAAAACTTACTTGAGCGTCGGCAGGTGATCTGTGATCCAGTCAGAGATATCATCAAATTCCACTTCAACATTGGTCAGCTCAACGTCCACACAACGTCGCCCATTTTTGAGATCATTTAAAATATCCAATTTATTTTGTAAATGTTTCAACTGATCAATCCAAATGCACAATTTTTTATTATTATTAATCCTGAGTATATGTATATTTTGTTTCACAGAATCACTAAAAATCACAAAAATCACAATCCTATTTACTTAATAAAAATCCTTATTATTTTTTGAAAGTCATAGTCACACTAGAAAAATTGCTTTCACTTTGAAGAACTGCAACTTTCACTTTGTATTTTGTTTGTACAAATTGATAAACACAACCGTCCCGAGGTCACCTTTGCTTGTCGATCAATAACTTGTACAACAGATCCCGGATGGTTACCTGGATCTATTTTATGTATTATATGTTTTCTTTTGATTTTTTTTAGTTCAGTCGACCGACCACTTGTAACTCCAAATAACTAAAATACGATATTTGGATTTCCCCATCTGAAAAAACAACAAATAAAACGTCCAATTGAACTAGACTCCATTCAATCAGCAAAAGAAAACATTTTATCTGATCTCCTTTTGCCTCATTTCAATTTCATCATTAAAATCGACAAGGAGAAAGCAATGAAGGCTTGTGATGTTCATCATCGAAGCGACTAATAATGTTATTTTAGTAAACAACAGCTCAGAATGTTCAGATTTGTTTTAGTTACAAAAGTTTACATTGGCTTTCTCAAATAAACAAAGTCCTTTGAATAAAATAGATACTCCAAAACATAAGTGTAGTCATACCTTCAACCTACACTAGCCACGAAATGGAATAACAGCTTTTGGACTTTCCAACCTCTCCGCCTCCTTCTACTACTAGTTACCACGCATAAAATATTTAATTCATGTTTTCTGAACAAGCATAAAGAAAATCCTCCTTGGATGCAATTTTAGTGTTTGACTTTGTAACACCAATACACGTAGTTGCTAGTTTATTTATTCATTGCTCTTGAATTTACATATATTAGTTTATTGCCTAGCCGTTATAGTTGAGTACTGTGTACTTACCATTCAGGGACACAACCTGGCCTTTGGAAATCAAAGTTTCGTGTCTTGCCGCATGTGATGCATTGTCAATCTCTGCAAAACACAAAAAGGTAATGTAGTATGTATACATATAACATGCAGTTGCATGTTATCACTTATTACCAAGCTATAAACTTATGGAGATTATGTGTATAATATTTATTTATTTAACTGACTTCTGCATTGAAAAGTTTGAAGATTGTGTAATTGGTTTTTTGAACAGGAAAGAATGTAAATGTTTTAAGAAAGGATGAAAATAATTTTTTTTATCGTGCACTATATTTTAACCTGGGAGTATACAGTTGATGTACTTTTAGACTCGTGGAAGTCAAGTATGGAAATAATAGTGAGTAGCACAACGCAGAACCACATCAACATGTTTACTTGTACTT